>MNCI01027928.1:58598-138601 GCA_015680685.1 Gnetum montanum | reverse complement strand
TGGGGGCGCCTCAACATGGAAAAATGGGGTAGCCTTCAAAAACCTAAAAATGACCTTAAAACTAATAAATTTCAACCTTGGGTGATGCCCAGTAGCCCTAGCAAGCTTTGGAATGCACATGCATGCCCAAGATAAGTTAAAATTCATCAAAAATCAACCCCTTGTGATCTTCTATGTTGACACACCCCCTTGGAGGGGGCCTCAGTGTGGAAACAAGGAGATAACATGAAAATCCAATAAAAAACTTTAAAATTGATAAATTTTAGCCTTGGGTGATTCCCAACAACTCTGGCAACCTCGAGAATGCACATGCATGCCCACGCCTGGTCAAAATTCATCAAAAATAAACCACTTATGATCATCCATACTAAAACCCCCCTATAGGGGGGCTTAGCTTGGAAACAAGGGTGTAACATGAAAAACTAAAAAATAAATTTAAAACTAATAAATTTTTAAACATGGGTGATACCCAACAACCTTGACAACCTTGCGAATGCACATGCATGTCCAAGATTGGTCAAAATTCATCACACACCCACTAGAGGAGGGACTCAATGTGGAAACAAGGGGGTAACCCTAAAAATGCATTAAATGACCTTAAAATTAACAAGTTTTAGCCTTAGGTGATGCCCAGTAGCTCCAATAACCCTAGAAATGCACATGCATGCCTAATATTGGAAAAAATTCATCAAAAATCAACCCTTTGAAATCTTCCACACTAACACACCCCTAAAGGCAAGGCTTAGCATGTAAACAAGGGGGTAACATGAAAAATAAATAAAATAACTCTAAAACTAATAAATTTTGAATTCAAGTGATGCCCAGCAACCCTAGCAACCACAAGAATGCACATGCATGCCCAAGATTGATCAAAATTCATTAACAATTAACCCCTTTTGATCTTTCACATTAACACACCCCCTAGAGGGGGGGCTCAACATGGAAATAAGGAAATAACATGAAAAACCAATAAAATGACTTTAAAACTAATACATTTTAATCTTGGGGATTCCCAATAGCCCTAGGAACCCCACAAATATACATGCATGTCCAAGACTAGTTGAAATTCATTAAAAATTAACCCCTTGTGATCTTCATGTTGACACACCTCCATGGAGAGGGAGATCAACATGGAAACAAGGGGGTAACCCTAAAAATGCATTAAATGACCTAAATATTAACACATTTTGGCCTTATGTGATGCCCAGTAGCTCAAAAAACCCCCAAAATGCACATGCATGCCTAAGAATAGTCAAAATTCATCAAAACTCAATCCCTTGGAGTCTTCCATGCTAACACACCCCCCTAGAGGGGAGGGGGGGTGGTGGGTCAGCATGGAAACAAGGAGGTAACATGAAAAAACCAATAAAATAACTTTAAAACTAATACATTTTGACCTTGGGTGATGCCCAACATCCTCAACAACCCTAGGAATGCACATGCATGCCTAAGATTGGTTAAAATTTATCCAAAATCAAACCCTTGTAATTGTCCATGCTAACACACCCCCTAGAGAGGGGGCTCAACATGGAAACAATGGAGTAACATGAAAAACCAATAAAATAACTTGAAAATTGATAAATTTTAACCTTGGGTTATGCCCAACAACCCTAGCCCCCAAGAATGCACATGCATGTCCAAGATTGGTTAAAATTCATCAAAAATCAACCCCTTATGATCTTCCACACTAACACACCCCTTGGAGGGGGGCTCAAATTGGAAACAAGGGGGCAACATAAAAAACCAATAAAATAACTTTAAAAATGATAAATTTTAACCTTGGGCGATGCCTAGAAACCCTAGGAATGCACATGCATGCCTAAGACTAATCAAAATTCATAAAAAAAATTAACCCCTTATCATCTCCCATGTTGAAACACCCTCTTGGAGGGGGGCTTAGCATGTAAATAAGGGGGTAACATGGAAAACCAATGAAATAACTTTAAAACTAGTAAATTTTGACCTTGGATGATGCCCAAAAATCCCAAGAATGCACATGCATGTCCAAGACTAGTCAAAATTCATTAAAAATCAACCCCTTGTGATCCTCCACACTAGCACACACCCTTGAAGGGGTGGGTTAGTATGAAAGCAAAGGAGTAACCTTGAAAATGCATTAAATGACCTTGACATTAATAAATTTTGATCCTGGGCAGTGTCTAGCAACTCCAACAACCTCATGAATATACATGCATGCCCAAAATTGATGAAACTTTGTAAAAAATTAGCCCCTTAGAGTCTTCCATTCTAACACAACCTGTTGGAGGGAGTATGGGGCTCAGAAACAAGGGGGTAACCTTGAAAAACCTAAAAAAAACCTTAGAACTAATAAATTTTAACCTTGGGTGATACCCAACAACCCTAGCAACCCAAGGAATGCACATGCATGCCCAAGATAGGTTAAAATTCATCAAAGACCAACCCCTTGTGATCTTCCATGCTGACACACCCCCCTGGAGGGGGGCTTAGCATGGAAATAAGGGAGTAACATGAAAAACCAATAAAATAACTTTAAAATTGATAAATTTTAATCTTGTGTGAAGCCCAGTAACCCCAAAAACCCTAGGAATGCACATGCATGCCTAAGACTAGTTAAGATTCATCAAAAATCAACCCCTTGTGATCTTTGACACTAACATAGGCCCCTGGAAGAGGGGCTCAAGATTGAAACAATGGGGGGTAACATGAAAAACCAATAAAATATTTTTAAAATTGATAAATTTTAAGCTTAGGTGATGCCCAGTAGCCCTGGCAACCCTGGGAATGCACATGCATGCCCAAGACTGGTCAAAATTCATCAAAAATCAACCCCTTATGATATTTCATGCTGACACACCCCTCCTAGAGGGGGGCATAACGTGGAAACAAGGGGATATCATTAAAAACCAATAAAATAACTTTAAAACTAGTAAAGCTTGACCTTGGGTGATGCCCAGTAGCCCCGGCAACCTAGGAATGCACATGTGTGTCCAAGATTAGTCAAAATTCATCAAAAATGAGTCCCTTGTGATCCTCCATGTTGACACACCCCCTAGAGGGGGGACTTAACATTGAAAAATGCATTAAATAACCTTAAAATTAACAACTTTTGATCTTGGGTAATGTCCAAGAGCTCTAGCAACCTTGTGAATGCACATGTATTTCTAAAACTGATCAAAATTTATCAAAAATCAACATCTTGGAGTCTTCCACATTGACACACCCTCATAGAGGGGGGCCTTAGTGTAGAAACAAGGGAGAAATCTTGAAAAACTAAAAATGACCTTAAAGCTAATAAATTTTAACCTTGGTAATGCCCAGTAATCCCAGTAATCCCAGGAATGCACATGCATGATTGNAGGGGGGGCAGGGGGGCACGCTTAGTGTGGAAATAAGGGAGTAACATGAAAAACCAATAACATAACTTTAGAACTAGTAAAGTTTGACCTTGGATGATGCCCAATAGCACTGACAACCTCATGAATGCACATGCATGCCCAAGACTAGTCAAAATTCATCAAAAATCAACCCCTTGTGATATTCCATGCTGAGAAACCCCCCTAGAGGGGGGCTTAGTGTGGAAACAAGGGGATAACATGAGAAACCAATAAAATAACTTTAAAGTTGGTAAATTTTGATCTTAGGTGATGCCCAATAGCCTCGTCAATGCCTAGAATGCATATGCATGCCCAAGACTAGTCAAAATTCATCAAAAATTAATCCCTTGTGATCCTCCATGTAGACAAACCACCCCAAAAGTGGAAATAAGGGATTAACCCTAACAATGCATTAAATGACCTTCAAATTAACAACTTTTGATCTTGTGCAGTGTTTAGAAGCTCCATCAACCTTGTGAATGCACATGCATGCCTAGAACTAATCAAAATTTGTTAAAAATTAGCCCCTTGGAGTCTTCCATGCTAACACACCCCCTTAGAGGGGGCTCAGTGTGGAAACAATAGGGTAATCTTGAAAAGCCTAAAAATGATCTTAAATTGATATATTTTGAGCTTGGGTGATACCAAGCAGCCCCAACAACCCTGGGAATGCACATGCATGTCCAAGACTAGTCAAAATTCATCAAAAATAAATCCCTTATGATCTTCCATGTTGACACATCCCCTAGAGGAGGGCTTAGAATGGAAATAAGGGGGTAACTTGAAAACCAATAAAATAACTTTAAAATTAATAAATTTTAACCTTTGGTGATTCCCGATAGTGCCAACAACCTCGAAAATGCACATGCATGTCCAAGATTGGTCAAAATTCATCAAAAATCAACCCCTTGTGATCTTCCACATTGACACACCTTCTTGGAGGGGGCGCTTAACATGGAATTAAGGGAGTAACATGAAAGGCTAATAAAATAACTTTAAAACTAATAAATTTTGACCTTGGGTGATGCCCAGCAGCCCCGACAACCCAAGAATGTACTTGCATATCCAAGACTAGTCAAAATTCATAAAAAATTAATCCCTTATGATCTTCCACACTGACACACCCCCCTAGAGGGGGCTCAATGTGGAAATAAGGGGGTAACATGAAAAACTAATAAAATGACTTTAAAACTAATAACTTTTGACCTTTGGTGATGCCCAACAGCCCTGAAAACTCTAGGAATATACATGGTTGTCCAAGATTGGTCAACATTCATCAAAAATCAATCCCTGATTGGTCAACATTCATCAAAAATCAATCCCTTAAAGTCTTCCATGCTAACACATCCCCTGAAAGAGGGGGGGAGATTCTCAATGTGGAAACAAGAGGGTAACCTTGAAAAACCTAAAATTGACCTTAAAATTGATAAATTTTAAGCTTGGATGATGCCTAGTAGCCCTCGCAACCCCAGGGATGCACATGCATGTCCAAGACTAGTTCAAAATTCATCAAAATCAAACCCTTGTGATCTTCCATGCTGACACACATCCTAGAGGAGGACTCAACATGAAAACAATGGGGTAACATGAAAATCCAATAAAATAACTTTGAAACTAATAAATTTTAACCTTGGGTGATGCCCAGTAGCCCTAGCAACCTTGGGAATCCACATGCATGCCCAAGACTAGTCAAAATTCATAAAAAATAAACCCCTTATGATCTTCCATGCTAACATAACCTCAAAATGGTAAACTTGAAAATGCATTAAATAACCTCAAAATTAATAAGTTTTAGACTGGAGTGATGTCCAACAACTCTAGCAACCCTAGAAATGCACATGCATGTCCAAAACTGATTAAAATTCATCAAAACTCAGTCCCTTGGAACCCTCCATGCTAACATACCCTCCTAGAGGGGAAGCTCAACGTGGAAATAGGGGAGGCTCAATGTAGAGGCTCCAAAACTCATGTTTTTTAGGCCCAAATAGCCTAGAAATAGCCCTAACTAATGTCCAAACCCATCTAATAGCCCTACAGCTATGAACCATGGCCCACTAAGGCCTAAAACTAGCAAAACCCATCCTCTTTTAACCTACAATTAGCCATGGATGATCATAGATAACATGCTTTACCTAATGTTTCTACTTGGTTTTTGACATTATGTTGTATTATTGATCCTTATAACCTCCTTGTAGCCTTTATATAGTCTTATACTTTCTTTATCTATTTTATTTTCCATTTTTAGCCTCTTATTGATATCAAATAGTGGGGTTTATCCTTCCCTAACCACTGTTTGGCACCATGTAGCCATAGCCCGCTATGGCCTTAAACTAGCATCATGGCTCATCAGGGCCCAAAACTAGCAAACCCATGATCCTTGATGGCCATTTGTAGCCTTATTTCTAGTATTTCCCCTTTATTTGACCTTTATTGGGCCCTTATTGCACTTTTTTTGCTTACTTTATAGCATTGGGTGACCCTGTTTACACTAGAATATCATGTATTTGCATGATTTCTATAGCTTTTTAGCATTGTTTATTTATTTTTACCCAAGTGTCACTTAATATGATTTTGGTTGACATGTAGAATTAAAATATCAGTACCTAGGAGTTAGTGAGTCTACCTTTAAGCCTAAATGGGCCTCATGATGATGTAAAATGGTATATTGACCCTAATTGCCTAGATCTTGAGCCTAAGAGTCTTGTCGACTGCATAGCCTCAATAGAAAAACCTCTAGAGTGGCTTAAAAACCTAGTCAAAACCCTTGACTTAGAGGCAAGCGACATAACCAAAGACTCTTTGGCTAAGGTTCCTATCACAACACATAGTGGTGAGGAGAAAACCCTTAAACTAAGTTCCTCACTTGAACCTCAACAGGCTCAATACATTACCAAAGTCCTACAAGGCAATATTAAGGCCTTTTCCTAGTCATATGAAGATATGCCAGGCCTAGACCCATGCTTAGTACAACATAACATCATATTGGATCCTAGCATTAAACCAATTAAGTAAAAGGTACGTAAGATAAGACCTAATTTAGCCTTGGTAGTTCATGATGAGATCTCAAAGCTCTACCAAGCTAGTTTCATTAGGGTTGTCGACTATGTAGAATGGGTTTCCAACATAGTGGTAGTCCCTAAGAAAAATAGGAGTATATGTATTTGCATCAATTTCAAGACCTAAATAAAGCAACTATTAAGGATGAATTTCCACTACCTGGTATTAATCGGCTCATCGATACCACAACTAGGCATGCCTTATTATCCTTTATGAATGGGTTCTTAAGATACAACCAAATTAGGATCAACCCAAAGCACCAACCTAACATGACCTTGATGACCCATTAGGGGACCCTTTGTTATACAATGATGCCCTTTGGCCTTAATAATGTAGGCACAACCTATCAATGAGCAATGACATGTATCTTCAATAATTACATGCTAGGTTTGCTTAATGATTACATAGATGACATAGTTGTTAAGTCCAAAGAGGCTAATGATCATGATAATGACCTAGATCTTGTGCTTAAAAGGTCCTCAGATATGAGCTTAGGCTCCATCCTAAGAAGTGTATCTTCAGTGTTAAGATCAACAAGATGCTTGGCTTTATAGTATCTAAAGCGAGAATATGTGTTGATCCTGATAAAGTTAAGGCCATATCCAAATTAGCAACACCTGACAACCTTAAGAAGCTTCAAGGATTACAAGACAGATTACAATTTATTCATAGGTTTATTGCTAGGCTAACAGATAAGTTACAGTCCATGCAGCACTTTCTTAAGAAATCCATTCACTATGAGTGAATGAATTAATGTTAAGAGGCCTTTGAAAACCTTAAGAAAGAGTTGACACAACTACGAACAATCTATCCTTTGCAAGAGGATAGACATTTTTACATCTATTTGGTCATCTCTAACATGTCCATTACCTCTCCACTTTGTCAAAAACATGATGATGGAGTGAAAATGCCAATATACTATCTTAGCCATGCATTAGTTTCCCATGAAACCCGATACGTTGAAGTGGAGAAGTGTTTTCTGGCACTAGTCTTCTCATGAAAAAAGTGGAGATACTACCACTTTAGAAGCCAAGTTAATGTCATCTATGAGGATAATGTTCTCAAAGCAATAACAAACAATATCTATGAGAGTAGCTGCATAGCCCGATGGAAAACCATAACCATGAAGTTTGACCTTTACTACATTTTTCAATCCTCAATGAAAGGTCAATCTATAGCCATACAACTTATAGTTTCACTTATTGATGACCAAGAAACTATAGATCCTGAGTTCCCTAATGAGCATATTAATACTGTTAGCCAAGTGCCTCAGGGTTATGAGGTAGTCATGCACTTTAATGGAGCTATAATTGCCTATGGGACCAATGTTGTTACCATCATAACATTTCCATCTGGACAAATCCAACCTTTCACCTATCGTTTTAAGTTCCTGTGTACCAATAACACAGTGGAGTACAAGGGTTTGATTAGGGAAATGATGGTAGCTCATGACCTAGGAATTAAAGGTGATTTCCAGTTGGTGGTTAACCAAGTAGCAAAATTCTATGCGTGTAGAGCCAAACACTTACAACAATACTATGACCTAGGGAAACAATTGTTACAACAGTTTGCAAACATTGATATCTAGCACATACCCCAAAATGAGAATACCATAGCTAATGCAATTGCAACATTAGCTCTTAGTGTGACACCAAATCTATTTAGTAAGTTGCCCACCTTAATCGTGGATTATGATGTTTCCATCACACAAAACACTAAAGATACCTTTGTAGTCATAGCCCATACTGCTTCTACTAGGGAGTGGTATGATGATATCAAATTTTACCTTATGCATGGTAAGTCTTTGCAAAGCTTGACTACTACCCAAAAGGACATTGTACAAAAAAGATTGAAGCAGTATGTCATCATAGGTGATAATACTTTATGTGGATGATCCTATGATGGTATATTACTAAAGTTCTTAGGTAAAACTGAAGCCAGAACGATCCTAAAAAAAGTTCATGAAAGTGTTTGTGGAGGACATATAGGACCAAGAGCCATGGCTACTAAGATTAGGTGGTTAGGTTACTATTGGTTCCATATGAAAAGTGACTATATGCAAAAGGTTAAGCATTGTGACACATGCCAATGACACAGTAATATCATACATATACCACCAAGAGAGTCACATAATACTCAAATCACTTAGTCATTTCAACGATGGGGGCTGGATATCATTGAACATATAACATCCAAGTCTTTTGCATGTCATAGCTTCATCATTACTACAACTGAATACTTTACAAAGTGGATTAGGGCTATTTCCTTAAGAAAGACTACACCTGAAAAAGTTTGCAATTTTATATTAGATAACATTGTAGCCCCTTTTGGCATACCCATGATCATAGTTACTGATAATGGGCCATAATTTAGTAGCCACAAAATAGAAGATTTCTATCATAACCTAGGAATTAAGCATTCTTTCTCATCGCCTTATTATCCTTAGGCTAGTAGACAAGCAAAAGCAAGAAATGAGACCATTATCAATTTGCTAAAGAAGATGCTCAATAATAGCATACATAAATGGCATGAGTGGCATGTTTATACACTATGGGCCTATAGAATGACCTATTGCACGACAACTAGAGTAACCCCTTATAGCTTGGTTTATGGTTCTGAAGCTGTGCTACCTCTTGAATTATAGGTATCATCACTTTAAGTATCCTTGACTAACTTCATCAATAATGAGAAAAATAAGGAGTTATGGACAATGGTCCTAGTCTCACTAGAGGAGCAACGCATGCAAGTGCTTGCTCACATTAAACACTATCAAGAGAGGCAAAAGCCACAACGTCACCATAACTTGACCAAGTGTAAGAGCAAGGAAGGTGACCTAGTCCTCAAAGCTTTCCACAAGCATGTGGATAAATTCTCAACTAATTGGGAAGGCCCCTTCTTGGTTACCAAAGCTTATGGTAATGAAGCATTGAAGATAGCTGACATGGACAAGAATGAGATGGGTAATCATTCCTTTCTAAAGCCATATTACATGTAGCCGATAGTCATCAATAAGCAAGCCTACTCTAACATGGCTTGCTGAGGCCTTAAACTAGCAACATGGCCTATCAAGGCCTTAAACCAACAACACGGCCTTCTAAGGCCTTAAACTGAAAACATGGCCTACTGAGGCCTTAAACCGACAATGTGGCTTGTTGAAACCTTAAACCAACAACATGGCCTACCAGGGCCTAAAATTGGTAACAACACAACCTAATAAGGCCTAAAACTAGTACCATGGCTACCATTTCCTTAAAACTGAAAACATTGGTGACCTGGGTAGCTTCATTTTATTCTTGATGTGGCCTATATATGCATTATAATGTTGTAACATGGCTTGTTTGCTTGGTTTTCTTGTCCTCTTAGAGTTTTGTTTTCAAGATGACACTTAGAGTCATCACAAGGATGCAACTCATTATGGTATTAAATCACCACATGACCTCAATGTGTGAGATTTGGTGAGTTTGTCCTACTGTGGCAAAAGTGCTTGTACCATTGCTTTCTCTAAAACCATTCCTTGAGCCCAACCCTATATCCTGATGATAACCTTTCCTATCCTAAGCAACAATTTTGACCCATGTTTACCAGAGATGCACTATAGCGATATGATATGTCCTTAGCATGCTCCATCCTCAAGTCCACTTGAAGATAACACAACTCATTTAGTGGAAAACCCATTAAGTCCATTGAGTATAACATAACTTATTTAATGGTAAAACTATGTTAAACTAGCCTTGGCAGTGAAACCCAATGAAGGTTTTACCCCGCAAAAAAAAAAGAGTGGAAACAAATTATCAAGGAGCCAAATGGCCAAAAAAGCCTCAAAGTCCAATGGCCAAAAAAGCCTTAGAGTGAAGTGGTTGGTTTCTCAAATGCATTTTTTGAGCAACCAACACTTCAAAATATGTCAATACCATGCTATAACCATGGTGAAAACACTTGGATTACATCATTAGCCTCCATGACCATCTCCCTAAGTACCATTCCCATTCCTCCATCATAGTCTAATCCCATCATTAGAAGCACTCTTTGACATGGTTTAACACAACTAGATCAAACATAGAGAGGGAACGTTGGTGGTGGACTTGCAATGGTGTTTTGTATTCTTTGTCGATGCCTCTCAAGTCAATCCTCTAGACACCAATAAAGAGGAGCCAATGAAACACCATCAAATTTGCATGTTGAAACCTTTGTGATCCCATCCCATTAAACCCAAGACAATGTTTTATTGTAAATGTGAAGGTTGTAACTTGTAAAGGGGAAATCTCACATATTTCATACTTTTGGGGTTGAAAAATGTTTCATAAGTGACCAAAACATCATTTCTCAAGTGAAAAAAGTCATCTAGTATCTATATTTGGGCTTAGGATAGTTAAAAATGCCTTTTGGAATGCCAAAAATGGCAATTTGATTGGTTTTAGGGGGGATATACTTTTCTCTATGGTAACACAACCCCTACAAGGGGTAAGCCAACAAGGAGACTTCAAGGTTAGCACAAAAGAGTGTAAGGAGGGTAGAACTCACCTACCCCTAGTGTGGAACGGGGGCTAACCCAGCCTGGAGGGGTTAACCTTCACTCCTAGCATTTACCTCTGATCTCCCCCTCCCCNTGCATGGGGTGTGAACCTCACCTACCCCTTGAACATGGTAGCTAATTTTTAGTAATTTGGTAGTCAATTTGTAACCAATCAGTCAACAATTTGGTAGCCAATTTATAGCCAATAAATCAACAATTTGGTAGCCAATATTCAACATGAATCATGGCCATAACCCTATAAAAACCACACCTTGGCACCATGTCAAGGTTCCACTCTTTTTCAATTTAGCACCCTTGGCATTTTGGCATCCAAGAGCTCTTGGTTCCTTAGTAAAAACACAACTTCTTAGTGCCTAGCAATGTGGACCCCCTACAACTTGTTATCCCTGTTACTCCCCCCCTTTGGGTCTATGAGCTTTGGGTGTCAATGTTAGCCCCTTGGTATCACCAAATCCCAACGTGGTGCACTTTGGCTACCCCAATCCTTCACATTTTCATAACCCTCAACATCAACAAACATTACAGATCTAAGGAGGAGACAAATGAAGTTTAACAACATCAAGAGTGATAGAGATACCAGATCATGGAGTTGACTATGGCTTTAATAGACTCTAACCCCCTGCCCAAGTGAGCCCCCTTTTGCCCCCCTTTTGGGCACCAATTTTGTACACATCTTTGAACTCATTCTTTGTTCATTTAATGAAATTTATGATTTTAGATTATGTACAATTTCATATATAATTGTTATATTTCAATGCATCATTTCATAGATTTGCATATTTCTATACTTTTGTTACTTCCCCATTTTGCACCTCCCTAAGTCCTTAGTTGATCTACCAAACCATCCAAGGCACCTTGAATCCCATTTTTTCTTGTTAAGGCTCTAGGGGATTTGGGGTTAAGGTTGCCTATGGCTAAGGATCCTTGGTTTCTTCCAACAACTAAGATTTTCCATTGTAACAATGATGATGTTGATTTTGGGTAGGTTTGAATAGCTTAAATAAGCCTTTGATTAGGAGAGTTAATGAATGGAGGGATTACTACATCTGAATTTGTATACTTTTCAAAAATAAAAAGGTGTATGTTTCCAATTGTGATTTCAAGGTCATGATTATCTTGAAAAGGCATTGTCAAGGATTGGAATGCCACATGAAAAGAGATAATACCTTGGAGCTTGTTGGAAAAGCTACTTTTGGCCAAAAATGTCTACTGAGTTCTCTAAATTTGTGAAGGTAATCTTGACATGTCAAAAATTCAAAAGTAAAAAGGAAATTGATGATCATTAGTTACCATTGCCTATTCCTAAATTACCATGGGAGAGTGTGTTAATAGATTTCATTGAAGGAATTCAAAAATAAAAAAGTGAAAATTATTCAATCTATGTTATGTTGGGTAGGTTTACCAAAATGGCCTATTTTATTTCTTTAAATAAGACAATTGATGCTTTCGATGTTGCAAATTTCTTGTTGTAGCAAGTTGTTCATTTGGATGCCATTCCATTGTCTATTGCAAAGAATAGAGATTCAAAATTTACCAATTATTTTTGAAGATCATTCTGAATGATTTTGGAAATCAAGCTAAACTTCTCAAGTGTCTATCATTCTCAATCTAATGGTTAAACTAAAGTTTTGAATAAATTCTTTTTGAAAGTCTTAAGGTGTTTGTGTGATGATCACCCAAATAGGTGGAAGAATTTATTACCTTACACTTAATTCTATTACAATAATGCATTTTATTCTAACATTGAAAAAAAAGTTCTTTTGAGGTAAATTATAGGTTTAGTCTTAGAATGTTAGATTGTGTAAAGTATTTTGATGGTTGGGTATTTAATTTGTGCAAGAAATGAAGGAATTGCATGCCTAAGTGAGAGAAACATTGCTCAAGAAGGTAGAAGTGTAAAAAAAAAAAAAAAAAAAAGAATGAGGGCATGATGATATCCACTTAAATGCCGTTTTTATTGCGAAAGCCCAAACATGAAAATAATTTTAAATTTTAAAACCACAAACACCAACGATTCACTTCTAAAACGATTCATCATGAGCATCTTCATCTTTTGTTGCTTCTGAGAGGATGCCATTGTTAATTGCTCTAGGTTTCTACTTCTAAGCTAGTTTTGATGAACGGCTGCCTTGTTGGTGGCTTACATAAAGAGAGAAACCATGAAGCTGTTAGCGAGCTGTTAGCAATGGCAAACAAAATGTTGGCCCACATGGATCTGTTGAATTCGTTCCATGTGGGCTGCAATATGGGACAAAATCATGAGACCATTCAAACAGGTTGCACAAAATTTCCAGGCCAAAAGTCTCGGACAAGAAAAGGCCTGTGAATACAATGAGAAATCTGTGATTAATCACGACATTTGCCATGTATCGCAATGCAACATTGAAACCGATTCAAAATCGGATTGGACATTTAATGATGTATTTTTATTGATTTTTTAAGTTTGGTGTATTGTTTATTACTAATTCTGATGCCAAAAGACAACTAAAATTTCTATATTTGATTTTCCACTCTAAGTGAGTTCTTATATGAAAAAAATTGGAAAATGCAGCTAACCAACATCGATGGATATAACTGCTCTATTTTGCTAATGTTGATAATTTTAATCTGATTCTTACACCAATTATTCAGATTTTTCCAATCAAAATGATTTTTCAATCCGATTCAATTTTTCAATCTATGAATACAACTATAAAAGGTCGGTTATCCTGATCCATATTTTTTTTTGCTTGTATGATGCAAATCATAGTTTTCTAAGTCAATGTCTAATTGTTAAATCTATGATTTATCACGGACTTAGAAAATTATAATTATCTATTCCAATTCCAATGCTGCAAATTCAGATATAATTAGATTTTGAATGCATCCATGTGGGCTGCAATATGGGACAAAATTTTCGGGTGAAACAGTTCAAACAGGTTGTCCAAAATTTCCAGGCCAAAAGTCTTGGTCAAGGAAAGGCGTGTGAATACAACCATAAAAGTCTTGGCTTGTATGCAATTTTCATGATGCAAATTAGTGCAGACAGACCATGCATGACCATGTATCATGCATGCCTTACAGATTTGTCCCTGTCATGCTAGTTGCCTTCAAACACCCAGACCAGACCATTCATATATGCATCGAGCTCACAGATTTTAATCCCTCTCATGTCAGCTGCCATGCAAATCTGTCACAGATTTGCGTCACGGTGCTTTCATCATCATTTAGGGTAAAAACTACTTGATGAGTATTTTAAAGACTTTTTTAAAAAAACTCAAATTCCCACCTCATTTGCGTCACGGTGCTTTCATCATCATTTAGGGTAAAAACTACTTGATGAGTATTTTAAAGACTTTTTTAAAAAAACTCAAATTCCCACCTCATTTTCGTTTCAGTTGATGCCCAGATAAAGGCAGAAACAGGCACCAACGATAGCCGCTATGACAAAGAAAACATCAAGAATAGGGGAGGAGACTTCATGAAACGGAAGAAAATGTAAATTCATAGAGAAATTAATAGAGATGCCAAGATTCTGCACACAGTTTTGCTAGTTTGACACAGGAAAGATTTGTATTATTAAAGTCATAAGGACCACTTTCCTTATCACAACACACTGCAAACTGTTTCATCATTTCAAAATCTTAGATTCAGAGGATGCTCAGATAGCTTGGCCAATGGCCCATGGCTAATGATTAAAAATTCGTACGAAAAACCTTGCTTGGTACAAAAATGAGTTAGAAAAACTGGGTGACTTGGACGAATCAGATAAAAAAACTAAACTGATATTAAACCACAAAATATAATGTTTAGTATAGTTAAACCTCTAGAAAATCCTATTACAAGTTATGGTTTAATCTTGAGGGAAAGTAGAGCTGCAACACTTATGGAAAATATTCACGACGGTTGCACAAAATTTACGCAAAAATTCTACCCGAAACGTGTAAAAATGGGACAGCGTATGAATATAACCAAAATCGTTGGAACTTAAGTGCAGGCACTTTAAACGGTAAACTTTTTGCTTGGCTTTTGTTCATTGGCTGAGTCCCCGATCAAGCGATAAACCGATGGTGCATTGTTTCTGTGCAGGGTCAACACGGGTGATGCATATTTGATACTTGATCAAGCTAAGATAAGCTAAACACAACGGTTAATGATTTTGCTTATCCGCTGGCTCCACCTATAAATACAGATGCTACACTGATAAAGGGAGGACATGAAATTGGAGCAACACAAGGAAGTTAGAAGTAAGCAAGGGAAAGGAAGGGAATCATGGGATCTGGCATGGATTCCGCCATATTCCAAGATGGGAGTATCACTGCAGTCCTTTGACGTGAGTAGAGGGGCACCTAAACCCCTTATAGGGATGGCCAAGTACCCAGTGATGGTGTTCTTCCATGGCTTTCTTTTCCAGAATAATTACTATCGCCAATAACGGTTCCACGTCGCTTCCCATGGTATAATCGTTGTTGCCACTCAGGTAATATAATTAATAATTTCATTTCACAGTAAGAATTTCATCTCTCAATATCAATCCTCTTATTCTACTTCAAATTGTTTTAAGTTCTTCAGGATGGAGAGTTAGGGAATCGAAAACGATCTCTGTTTATTTTTAAAACTTGGTATTGTCCGGTTTTCAAAACCAATTGGCCTGTGAAATTAATGATGTGTCTGTACATTTTTTTACTGTAAATGTACATGTTTTTACTGTAAATGGCCCTAGACAGTAGATACAGTATCCAGAGATTGTCTTCTGAAAAATTATTTTGTTATCTCATTATGTGGTCTATCTGATGTGATGGAACGTGGGTGGATTTTTAAAGACACTGCCGTAAAACTTTTATTTTTAGCGATAAATCTATAATTTTGAAGAGAAAACAAAAGTGAAACTGCTCTGGTGTTTTAAGGCAGGATGCTTTCCTTCATGATTATGAATGCGCTGTCAAACTCCAATGCCCGTTGTTGCACTCACATGTGATAGGTGGCTTCCCTTAGAATCGTAAATCTTTCAATTTCCCTTGCAGAGAAAAGAACCCACTTCACTTTTAAGGGAAGCATGGATTCTAAATAGGATGGAGTAAACCATCATTTATCTTTGAAAGCATCGTGAGTGCATCCTGACTGTGATTGCTTGCTGGAGTAGGACTCCATTAAAAACCGTAAAAGTTAAAAGCTTAAACATTTGAATTTCCTGGTTTCAGTTGTACATCTGGCCTTTTGAAAGCCCGGAAACGGAAGCAAAGAACGCCGTAAAAGTTAAAAGCTTAAACATATGAATTTCCTGGTTTCAGCTGTACATCTGGCCTTTTGAAAGCCCAGAAACGGAAGCAAAGAACGCTGAGAAGGTGGTGGAGTGGCTAGCGGAGGGACTATCAAACCATCTTCCGGCCCAAGTTTCCGCGGATCTTACAAATGTAGTGGTGGCAGAGCACAGCCGGGGGTGGCAAAACTGCATTTCAGGTAATCTATGCTGCATCGGAATTGCTATTCCCAAAAATTTTGACGAGCATTCCGCTTTCTTTTTTCCAATTTTCACCAATGGAGCATTCCGGATTTCTAGATTTTTCTCTCTCATCACGTTTCTATTTACTTTTTACCTTTTACCTTTTGCATATGCCTACCACTCTTTCATCCTGAGAATTTTAGTTTTGTTTGTGTGGACGTTATAAATGTTTACTTAGACCAGTTAGATTTATAAGTCAGTGTTACCCGGTGAATCTTTGGATTTATAACTTAGAGCTTCCTGAAACTCTTATCTTACCGTTAATGTATAGTCTGCGATGTCCTTTACCGCGTAAGATAATTTCAGCGTTAATGGTGGAATCAATCTTATTAATTTATATACAATAAATTGCTGTGATAAAATTGATGACGCTGTGGTAAAGCATTTGAGTTTCACAGCACACAGCACAAACTCCGGAATTTTACCCAGCTTTTATTTTGTTGGAATTTTCTTGTTGAATTTGTTCTACCACAAGAATTTGCTCCTGTACTGTAATTTCAGGAAAATTGGTGCGCGCGATGATCTTTCAAAAAATTGTGTAAGCGAGTATCTTTTTTCTTGCTGCGAACATAGACTTAATAAAATCAATGGCATTTTGATTATGCGCATTGTCTCATTCTGCATCTGTTAATCTCTCTCGCTGCAAAGGTTTTAACTTTTAATCAAAAGATTGGGATCACGATGATCTTTCTTTTCTTACGTGGCTGTGTGGACGTGTCGTCCATGCCAGATTTAAGCAGCACGGACAATCAACAATTTATAATGTTAGCTTGACTCATTGCGATTCCTTTGCGAAGTTTTTGCGAATTTTAATGCTCTAGGGAACCATTTCAGGTAATGCTGAACCGGCAAGCAGAGGATAAGCTACGCGACATAAAGGGCCGCTTGGCTGCAAGTGTCTACAAATCGGGTCCTTCACGTGGCCCGCCACGGCGCTTCGCGGGCGGCTGCGTCGTTGCATTTGTGTTGGATGGGCAACCAGTTTTTGCTTGGCTGGTGACTGATCCTTCTTCGTTTTGTCCTCCTGTGAAGGTTGGGACTCGCCAAAGCTTTGTTGTTGTTGGGCGGGGCAGCTCTGCAAATGGCGAGGCAAAGGAGAAAGTGAAGGTCACTGTGTCTGGGTCTGTGGCTCTGGATGGGCACCTCTTAGCGTTATGTTTTGTTTTGCTTCATGTTTGTCTTTTTATGTAACTTTTTCCACTCTTTAATGATGCTCTTGGTGATTATCGGAATGAGCGTTCATGCTTTGGCGATGAAGCTTTACATGTATAATATAATAGCGTGTAAAAGAAAAGCCTCGTTGAAGTTATGTGGGCAATATATGTGGCTTGCTGTGAGGGCTTCTTTTCTCCCCGCTAGAGTCCGTCGGTCCCTTTGTTCAAGCGGTTTAATTCCGGTTGTCATCACGCTTATTTATTTATATTCAAAATATAGAACCATATAGAACAATGAGGTGATAGTTTATTGGTAAATTTTTGGTTTGAAAGCTTTATGTCATCGGCAATGTTGAGGTATAAAAGTTATAGTTGGACTATACTACCGATTTTTGTATTGGTGTTCTAAGGTACTCTCCGTGAACCATTTCTAAAAGTCATTCTAAATCAAAATAAACTACTTCAATGAAAGACTTAAAATTGGAACATTCTTTTGATTATATAATTTATAAGCATCATCAATGTCTTTATTTTTTATGGATGTTAAGTTACAAGATGTGTTTGGTTCTTAAATGTACTAGGTTTTGAATTTTCAACATCTAGGTAGAGTACACCTTGTGAATTAAAATTTGTAGAAATCAAAAACAATTTCAAAAGAGATGCATCTAATGAAATCACCATTAATTCTTCAAATTTAACCCAACCAAACCAAATCCTTTTCTTAACTTAAAAGAAAAATTGGTAGTGGGAATATAAGAAACCAAATTCACCCTAAAGGATTTTCACAACTCTTATCTTAAATCAATTTACATTAATAAATTTTTTTGGCATGACTAAAGATTCAATAATTACTTAGGAAACTTATCTCATTTTTATCAAATCAACTATTGTTGTCTAAATATTGTGGAAATTGGACAATCATTCCTAGGGATAAGTATTAGTAAAGAAGCAAGTAGTTCCCACATCAAGGATCTGTGGGTAAAAAAATAAGCTCAACAACAAAAATTTCATATGGCAACTTAGAACAAGCAAGTTCAATGATAAAAATTTCATATGGCAACTTGGAACATTGACGCTCGATAAAAAAAACCTTTCCAAGGATAGGAACAAGCATGAGCAAAGAAGCAAGTAGGTTCTCACTCAAAGATGGATGAAGGTAGGAAATAAGTTCAATAGCAAAAATTTCATATGGCAACCTAGAACATTAACACTCTTGATAAAAAAAAAACCTTTGTATCTATCAATGCCATGAATAGATGAAGAATCACCTCCAAGAAACATGATGGAAATGAGATAAAACTAAAGGTTTAAGTGAGGTTTACAAACTCTTCTACATAGGAAAAGAAAATCATTAAAATAGAATGGACATCATAACTAATCAATTTGTCAAAGACAAGGTGATGCAAGTGTATTATCATGACAATCAAATTATGGGCATTAAAGTTGTACTTGGAAATGAGATCATCAACATCATCAATGTTTATGCTTCATAAACGAGCTTAGAATAATCCATCAAGCAAGATTTTTGGGATTCTATGGATCAAGTCCCAACAAGGAAGCATATTTATTGAAGGAGATTCTAATGGTCATGTTGGATTTATGAAAATGGGATATGACATAATTCATATATGATGAGCGGCTAGGTACCCCTATGCCCAACCATACCAATCACGGGCATTCACACATGACTCGATCGAATTCCGCAAACTGTAAGCACTTAACATACACTAGACTCTAACCAGTGAAACCTTGGGTTAGAGCGGTCATTGTCTTCCTAATCTCACTTGTGATGTCCTCTCTACGATGGTTAAGTGAGATTAAGGCTAATGATTTTTACATCTTTTTGCATATCTTTTGGCGGCTAATTCGAGGTATGAAAAGTAAGGAATAAACTATTATCTAATCTATAATTATCCTAGCTTGTACTTTAACTATTCCTAGCATAAGTATCTGATCCCATCTTCCGAGCACATTCTGAGCATCTCCTAACACTTCTGGATTACCAAACGTTAAGCGTCACTACGTTTACCAAGTGTTTGATTTATTTTTGAGATGGTCGTACTTATGGCCTTTACGAACTATGAATAAGCGATAGTGATTAAGATAACAATAACAGAATCTTAAGTAATTAACATGTAACTAACAAAGCATAAACATATTAAACTATTGAATGCATAAAATAGCTAAGTCCAAATGCTGCAAGGAATGCTTGAATAGTTCATCTTTATTGTCGTCATGCCAATGGGCTCAAATACATCAACGCTCGAATAAAGAGCCGATCACTTTTCTTACACCTACTGCAGGCACTTGGAAAATATTCTATCTCCTATGGGAACAAACTACAAGAGCTTCGCTACAACTAACTAAAAGATGCCTAAATGAGGTGCAAGGCCCTCTTATTTATAGGCCAAGATAGGTGGCTACGTAAACGGGGCCACATCGACGTAGGGAGGCTACGTCGATGGGCCCACATCGACGCGGCTATGTATACGCGACCCCGTATATGTAGCCCAGTCGACGCATTGACTTAATGACACTTCATCATACCCCCACAACTGAGCAAAAACTCATCCTCGAGTTACTTTACAATTTGGAAGGTATGGACTCTTATTTACAACACACATAACTTAAACACATACATGACATACACATGACACAACATGAATTTGACCAAGTGCCCAAGTTACAAAGGAGAACAATTACAAAAATGGCAGTGTTCAGAGACAAAATTGAACACCTCGCTGGTCCTGGAGCCTCTACTGTGTAGGATGATGCACAAAAGTTTTGGAGAAGATCATATCGTCCCTAGGGGTGGTGGTTCTAACGGACCTTCTCCAGCCTCTGGCCCATGCGTTGGTGGCAGCATGGATGACAGTTGCCCTGCAGCAGCTGCAACTTTTGGAGGTAGCTACAAAGCCTCCAATAGAGCCCTCATCTTTTCTTCCTTGCTTCGAGGATCATTCACAGTCCAAGCAACTTCTCCAATGGGTGCTGAAGCTGGAACCTCACAAGGGCATGGCAACGCTGGAAGGAGTTCCTTTAAGTTGACAAACCAGGCTGTGAACTGCTTTCGTTCGATGTCAAACGCTCAGACTGATGCCTACAGCTGCTGGTAGTCATTCATCCTACATCCCAGGTCATCTGCAACTATTCATTGATCTTTAAAGCTTGTGCGGAGGACCTTGAGTTCTGTGTTTGCCATTGCTAGCTTTTGCTTCATTACCTTGTGCACCTGGAACTCTCCCTCATATAGGGAATACAAGGGGACCAATTGCTTTTCTAATTCTAACCATAGTCTTCCAACTATTAGCATAGCCAAGTTTGCATGTCAGAGGTTGGCAAGCTCCATGTATTCTGTCATCTCCTCGATTTACAACTCTTTTAGATGGATTTCAACTTTATTGAAGTCATTCAACTCATCAAAGATAGGTTGCCATGCATCGCCTCTCTCTCGAAGCTGCTAGAGTGCTTGGTTCATCTTGGCCTTTGCGACTTGAATATGCTTTTTGTTCACTTCCTTTTGCAATCCCACTTGGTCCCTATAATGACTTTTTCAAATTTCAGGGCATTGTTTTTCCAAGCAGACATTTCAATTGCAGACTTCTATCGCAATGCCTGAACCTCCTCCATTGACAGATTTTGATTTTTAGTAGCTAACCTCCTTATGTCAGCGTTCACCCTGGCTAGCTCTTCCTATTGTTGGTGGATGAAAGTTTTCATGTGTTCATTTTCTGCACCAACATTGCATAGGCAATGAACCTCCACGGTTAGCTGCACGTTCTCCTGGCAAACCTCCACCAAGTCCTTCTCTAAGTGATACGCTCGAGCATCTACCACGGACTTGTCGAGCATCACCGTCTCCTGCACATCCTTAATGATCTGAAGTCTAAGTTGAAGCTGTTGAAAAGCTTCATCCTTAGTGATGTCATGGTTGAGGATGGCCATATTGGCAAGTTGGGCTTGTAATTGGGCTACCTCTGTTGCCAAGCACTGACAAGCATCTTGAGCAGCTTCAAGTTGCCCTTCTAAAATGAGGCTCTTGCTCCTTGCCGAGAGTAGCTCCGACTAGGTTGCAGTAATGTTGTCTGGAAGGTCAAAGACATCCGGAAGTGGTTGCCCGGTTCCCACCAGTCAGTCTAACAACTCTTCATCTTAGGCTGCATCAATCTTGCTACGCAAATTTCTAGTAGACACTTGTACATCTTGGAGTCCATGAATGTTTGGTATAGGTGTTGTCGGTGCATTAAGAGCTGTAGCAATTGTGTCAGCAACCACTTCGGCTGCAACTTCCTGTCCTTGGTGCTGCATCACCAGGATCATCACCCCTTCACCATATTCCAAGCATACCGAGAAGGTAGTAGCATTTCCTGAAATTTCAAGGAACAACTATTTGGTTGACACTATTACCTCTCAGATGCTTAGATCTGTTCTGGTTGGAGCTTGTGCTCGAGCGATGGAGAACACTGGCCCTGCCCTTTCAAGCAAGCTAACTGATTGAGCCACTTACTCCATGTGACTCATGGTAGGGCTATAGACCGAAGGGTCTTCTCCTCCACCAGTCCTATCAAATTGCTCTTGTTGGCTCGATAGCATTTCTCAAATCTCGCGGATGTATTCTACTGTGGTTTGTGAGCCCGGATGAATTATTTGTGCAGGTGGTGGAGGTGGTTGCTACTCCTCCTCTATCTGTGTGATGGCAGGAGTTTTATCTTTCATCATCTCTCGCCACGAGGCAATTGGGATGCATCAAATTACATCATTGGCATATCGTGCTATCCCTGCCCATTTGCACAACTTTTGGATTAGGTAGGGAAAGGGGAGAGCTCGTCTTCCACGTTCGTTCTCAGCAAACCTTTTTTCAATCTCTAGAAATAGCAACTATGGAAGACTCATGGGGAATTTTCCACTCAAGGCGGCACACGCATGAGTGGAGAAGGTTGTGATTTTACTGGGTCTTACCATTGGGTTCAGGTGGTAAGATGCAATCTTTGAGTACACTCTCTCCACTGTGGTTAAGGAGCCGAATTCCCTGTGCTTTACCTAGTAGCACCATTTGGTCCATTGCACCTTTACCTCTAGATTAGCCTGCTTTGGAATTTCAACCACATCTGCCCTAATTTCAGGCAACCCCAGAGCTTGTGCTATCACTTCTGAAGAGTAAGAGACATAAATGTCTTTGATTCCTACTATAGAGCCTAGTTTCCGATTTGTCTAGAAGAGATAAATTTTTCCTAAGTACCATTCACCACTAGTTGTGATGATTGGCCACATTGGAGAGTTCTGCAGTTGGAGCCTCACGTCTTCTAGCGCGTTCTCGAGGAATGGTCCAAAATTGAGCTCTTGAAGGACCATTCGCTACATCTCACGCAGCGTGATAGCATCAAGGTAGGCTTGCATTAGGGTGACTTCAAGCTGTGGTGCTACCCAAGGAGTCTCATCCCCAAGTGATTGCTCGTTGGGAATCTCCTCTTCAACAATCTGATGAATAGATTCCATGTCAGGTCTTTCGCGGAAGGGCCCAGTTGCATGAGAGCCCTCTGCATGCGCTAGTAGATGCACACCTCATCCCCTTCCCATGCGTGGGCACTTGTCCCTTGGTTTTGACGGTCCTTCATCCCTTGGGTGCCTCGATTTGGGTGCCATCTGCAATCAACATAACCGCTCATTAGACCATTCATAAGTAGCTTAAGATGGTCTGTATATACCTTTTTAGTTTGACCAAGTTATGTTGTTGGCACATGCACACTGTTAAGTCTTCTGAAGCATTAATTTATGGGTTAGGGCCAAAGTTTTCATAATTAACTAATTAATTAATTATAGTTAATTACACAAAGGAACCCCCCCCCCCCCCCAATTGAGAGCATGCCTCTGGGTGTGTAAAAGGGGTAAGGATCGGTTGATTCGGACTTGCGATGGAATGTAGGTGCGTTGGGAAAGGTTAGGTAGAAAAAATGGCAAAAACTCCCCTCAATTTGGATCCCAAATGATAAAAATTTTCAAAGTGCAGCGAGTGTATATATAGGGTAAAGGCGCTGCATCGATGGGGCCACATATACGCGATCACGTATACGCAGTCACTGTATCGACAAGGCCCCGTATATGCAGGGGTGTTGACCCGTTGACTAGCGTTGACTGACCCATATAAAGCCCGAAATGATGAATTTGAAACACCAAATTGGGGCGGTTAAAGCACGTGAGAGGCCCAAACATGGCTGAGAACATGAGGAAGGTAATTGGGCTTGAAAAAGAGACAAAAATAGGAGAACGAGACTCAAAAAGAACTCTACGAGGAACAAATCGAGCAATGGGATCCAAAAACTTGTCAACCACAAAATCCAAAGGATGGGAGACTTAACAAGTAGGACCAAGGAGATGCAGGTGGGTCCTCCCCATAGCAAACCATAGCCTTAGTAGCCCATGCATATCCTTGACACCAGGGTCCGTGGGCCCTAGGGTCAAGAAATAGTGTTCACCAGTTAAGACTCCTACCCAAGAGATCCTGCCAAGGCATGGGAAACCCATGAAAATCACAACGGACCGTCCCAACATAAGATAGGCAATGAGGTGAGTGGCGGAGAGAACCGGGGGAAGAGAGAGATGAGAGAATGGTATTCCAATCTTCGATCACATGAAACCCCATGTGGAGATGTGGTTAAGTGACTGGGTAGAACCGTTCTGAAGTTCAGACCCAAAACCATCCACATGCAGTGACATCGCAGCAATAGACGAAGTCTCGGACATCCCCCAAGGAAGCAAGAATGACCCCATAGAGAACCACCACTCCAACAAACATGAGAGGAAGGAGGTGAAATGGGATGAAGTTAGAGGAGACCAAGGAAGTCCCATAACTAGTGCGGTGGCCCGTGAGAGGTGGTCTAAGGGGTGTGCTTTGAATTCCCACACAATGATTTTCTTTTCTTTTTCAGGGAAACCATACCATGCAAATACCCATGCATGTTCGAATGCATCCGACCAAGGGGTGTGCTTTGAATCCTCATGTGTATTTCTTTTATTTTATTTTTTTAAATTTTTTAGTGAGGACCACACCATGCAAGGTCGAACTGCCTAGAAGATTCCATGGAGGGAAGGACGTGGAGTGGTAGGAAATCTGTAAGGATAGACCAAAAACTTCAAAGGGTAGAACAAAACAACAAATATTGCAATTCCCTTGAAGTCACACCCAATTCAAACCATTGGGTCATCCCTAAGTCTGGGAACTACACAAGTCACACATTAATTAAAATTTTGTTAAGTGAAGGGGTTGCAGGTTCAAAACAGAAGGAAAACCATGGAATGGGTGAATGGGTGGATGGCGTGAACTCACTACCAATTTTATGAGTGGAATGTAGATGTAACGTCCAAAAAGAACCATGCGAGGGCGGAAACTAGACAACTAGGTGGACAAGTGTTCATAACCCATTGCAACGAAAACCATCCACACCAAACATTTGAAGACAACAAGATGACGTATTAGCAATTATGCAAAAAATAAAACATCCTCAAAGAAATGAAAAATAAGTAAAGAAAGGAAAAAAATGTACAAAGAATTTGCAAACGTATAAATGATGGTGAAAAACAAAAAAGTGTAAAACAAAAAAATGGACAAAATGGTGAGGGTTGTAGTGAAATGGTCAATAGGGACGATGGTCTCCCCCACGACTGGGTGGAAAGGAGGAGATACAAGAAATGGAGTGTGGCCGACTGGGGTGATGACAAGGTGATTACATTGGTTGAGTGGAGTTTGCAGAAAGGTTTTAGTTGTTGGCAGTTGACTAACTATGTTCTGGTGGGGTCCTTAGGTTTGTGGATAAGCAAGGCCCAGATGGGAATTTTTGAGAGACAATGTAAGGTCCCTCTCACAATGTTTGAAACTTTGTCAGTTGGGATACGTGTGAGGGGTTCCAATACAACACCTTGTCTACACATCTAAACGTGACCTTTCGAATCCTAAGATCGTGTCATTTTTTGTTGTAGGCCTTGTTGATCTCATTGGAGGATAGGGCCACTAATCAATTCTCATCTAGCACACTTAAATTGATCAATCATTCACGTTGTGCTAGCGGTAGGTCAAGACCTAAGTCACTGGCGGTGGATAGTGTGTGGAGTTCAATTTGAATTGGAAGTGTGGGTAACTTGCCGTACACTAACTCATAGGGAGAGTACTCTACAGGAAGTTTCCAGGTGGAGCGATAGGCCCATAGGGCATCGTTAAGCTTAGTGCTCCAATCCATTGTGTATTTGCTGATGGTTCAGGTGAGGATCTTGGTGATCTCCCTATTAGTGACTTCGGCCTGCCCGTTGGCTTGGGGGTGATAGGGAGTGGTAACTTTATGTGTTACCCCTAAGCGTTGCATGAGTTTCTAAAAAGTGACACCTATAAAATGAATTTCGTTATAAAAAATGAGTGCACGTGGCACTCCAAACCTGCTAACGATTTGTTGTTGGACAAATTTTTTGATAGTGTTGGAAGAACAGTCGATGACAGCTGCCGCTTCTACCCACTTTGTATAGTAGTCCACTACTACGATGATGTATGCCTTCTAATTTGATAGGGGTGTGATGGGTCCTATGAAGTCAATACCCCAAATGTCAAAGGGCTCCAGTGGCTGGATCCACTATTGAGGTTCCTCCAATAGTGTTGTCATCCCACCATCCCTCTAGTATCATTTGCAAGAGCAGGAGAACCATTGTGCATCCCTAAAAATGGTGGGCCAGTAATACCCTGCAAGCAGGATCTTAATGACAGTGCGTTGTCCAACATAGTTTCCCCCACAAGGGCCCTCATGAGCATCCTAGAGGACGCATAGCGTACCACCATCAAGGAAACACCATTGAACCAAGCCATCTACACACACCTTGTAAAGATGGCCATTGATCTCCATGAAACACTTGGCCTTATGAAGGAATTGTTGTTTCTGTCGATGGTTCCACTCCTTTGGCAACTCTTGAGTGGTGAGGTAGGTGAGGATGTGACTAAACCAAGGGGATTCCTTAGGCACTTGTGGATCAATTGCGCCTGTGAAGAGGATTTCATCTAGGAATTGGTCGGATAAGGGCTCCTCCTCTTCTACATCGTCCCATCGCAACTGAGACAAGTGATCAACAACCACATTTTCAGCCCCCTTCCTGTCTACCATGGTAAGATCAAACTCTTGAAGAATCACCAACCACCAGATTATGCGGGGGCTCACCATTGGTTTCTTCATCAGGAACCTAATAGCACTGTGGTCTATGTTCACAAACACCTCGTATCCGAGCACATAGTGCCGAAATTTATCCAAGGCGAACACCACCACCATCAACTCCTCTTCGGTGGTGGTGTAGTTTAACTGAGCACCCACAATGCTATGTATTGCACAATGGATATAATATGGATGTTTCTAATCATCACACTGTGTAAGCATGGCTCCCAAGGTGTAGTTGGAGGCATTCATCATAATGTGAAAGGGCCTGGACCAATTAGGTGCTCATAGAACTGGATTTTCTATGAGTTTCTATTTCAGCACTTGGAATGCAGACTCGCATTCCTTGGTCCAGACGAATAGAGCATCCTTCTTTGTAAGTTCTACCAATGGCTTGGTGATCCTTGAGAAATTTTCAATGAAACACTAGTAGTAACCAGTGTGTCCAAGGAATGACCAAACATCTTTGACGGTATTTAGTTGGTGGATGGTTCCTTGGATGACCCTGATCTTTTCAGGGTCAACGCTAATCCCTGTTTGTGAGATGTGATGCCCTAGCACGATGCCCTCTTGGACCATCAAATGGCTCTTTTGCCAATTGAGCCACAAATTGGTGTTTACACACCTTTTTAGAACCTACTCCAGACGATCCAAGGCTTGCTCGAACGTGGCCCCATAGGTGGAGAAGTCATCCATGAAGACTTCTACACCGTTGCCAATTTGTTGCTAGAAGATGCTTAGGACAAGGCGTTGGAATGTAGCAGGTGCATTGCACAGGCCAAATAGCATCTTCTTGTATGCAAAAGTCCCCTATGGACTTGTGAAAGTAGTTTTGTCCTGGTATTCTAGTGCAATTTGGATTTGGTTATAACCACTATAACCATCCAAAAAGCTATAGTAGTGGTGCCCTGCTATGGTGTCCAACACTTGGTCCAAAAATGGAAGCAGGAATTGGTCCTTGAAGGTCACCATATTGAGTAACCGGAAATCAATACAAACCCTCCACTTGCCATCTTTCTTGGGCACGATAACGAGTGGGCTAGCCTATTCGCTATCGGTGACAGAATAGATGAATCCCGCCTTTAGCAATTTTTTGATTTCATCTTTTATGATCTGCTTCAATTTGGGATTCAACCATCTTTGTGGCTGTCGTTGTGGCTTCATGGAAGGGTCAAGATAGATCCAATGCTGACAGACCTTGGGATCAACTCCAGTCAACTCAGAATATGACCATGCAAATGCAACAACCCATTTGTTTACCACCTCCAGCAAATTCTTCTTATGTTCCGGAGAAAGGGTGGCATTAATGATTACCAGCTTCCCATTTTGCAAAAGTGCATACTCTAAGTGAGCTGGTAAAGACTTTAACTCAAGGGGCTCTTATTTGAAGCTCTCAGGGATTTCTAGCTTTCCCTTTCATCTTGGTCATCAACAATGGAGACATATTGATGAATCTCTTCCATTTCATCTCTGCTATCAATGTAGGCTTGTACAAGCCCCTCTAATGGTTCCATGCACAATGTGCTGCTAGCAGGATCAGCTGTCAGCCACTAGGTGCCCTCTTGGTTAGTGGCTGCTACATACTGGCACTGTTGAATAGGTGATTCCTCGGTACACCGGCTAGATGCGTGAGTGGATATCCGCTTAGCGGGCCATAATTATTGCACACAATTGCACCATGAGTCACTATACGTAATTCATGGAACGTGTTTCTTCTCAACCTTCCCGAAAGGATTTTCCTTTGAAATTTCAAGGGATAGATCGTGGAGGCCTAGTCATGCGTCCACCGTGCTTAGCCAGGTCCTTCCCATCATGATTGGGAAGTTTCCCTTGCAGTTCTCTACACAACTGACTAGGAAATCAGTAGGGTAGGACACCCATAGACAGTGGTCACAATGTACTCCACCAATCCCAAGGGAACGGTGATGGACTGGTCTACTAACTCGAGCCGAATGTTACTCTTCTTTAGCAGGGGCAAGTTCCAGTTCTTATACATATCATAAGAGATCAAATTGACCCTTGACCCTGAGTCCAGAGGAGCTTTGCATGGCTCATTCCCTACCACTTGAAGATAGATGAGGGGGCTTCTCAAATCAGTCAATTTCCAGGGAAGGTGACCTACCTTGATCTAGTCAATCATATCATGTATGAGCATGACTGTCTAGATGTTGGAGTGTTGTTCTTGTTGGCTTGGAGGCTGCTCTGGTGGTGGACTAGTGGAGGCATTTGTAGGTTTAGAGGCACTAGCCATAGGTGTATGCAAGGGTATGTTCAGATTGTTGGGCTGGAAGAAGGGACATTTTCGTGACTTGGGTTCCACTCAGCTGAGGTGTTGGTTGTAAGTTAACAACCCTCGTAGCGTTTCGTTGCTTTAGCTATGACGGTATCTCTCCCTGCATTGATGGAGCAGGTGGTAGCTGAGTGGGATGTGGTGGAGGAGTGGCAAGAGAAGGTGATGGAGGATAGAAGAGATGTGGGTTATGCACCTTGGGTGATGGAGATTGAGGTCAGAAGTACTCTAGGGGTGGTAATAACTTGGAAAGGCTGCATGACTTGAAGAGTCCCTTGGAGAGACTGGTTGCTAAACATAGTACACATAGGGATCTAGCTATTTGTAAGGGTACTGCTGCCTCAGTGGTGGCATCCCCCATGTTTGTGGGTGCTTCCACTGTTGGAAGTATTCATACGGTTGCGGTGGCGCTCCACTTGGATAGTATCCTTGCTGTTACTAGTGGAACTGCCTAGAAGTGCCTTGTGGAGAAGGCAACCTTCGAGGTATTTGCTGTTGTGCCAAGCGAGGGTTCAATGCGTACACCCCAAACTCTTGAAGATGTGACACCATAGGGAAACATCCCTTAGGATGTTCATATTGGCATATGCCACATTCATCATCCTCCTAGGTGTCAGAGTCTATAACTTGCTTTGCTACAGCAACCTTGCCCTTTCCCCTATATTGGGCACGTTCAACTTCCTTCTTCCTCCACCGATCATGTTCATTACCTTGTTCTCTGTACTCCTCTGTGATTTTCAACTTGCTTTGGACCCTTTCATCCAAAGAGTCCCACATATTATCCACCTTTGCTAATATTTTAGATGCAAATTTTTGTAATGGCAAGGTTTTTTGATTCACCACTTCTTCTAGTGGTGATTCATCCCCTTCATCATAAAAATGGACCTTCCTTTTTTTGAGGGAAGGGTCCTAGTTGAATTCTTCTGCACTCTTCTTTTCTCTAAGTTCTCCTTTCTCCTTGGCCACATGCTCAATGAGGCGTTACAATTGATGGACCCTTAACTCTGACAGTCGTCCATGGGCATACATGCCAAGGATCTTTAGTATTTCAAAATGAAGCCCATCGATGATGTGGCGAAGCTGTGCCTACTAAGAATAACCATGACCAGGGCACCGATGCAACAATGAGTAGTACCTGCTCATGGTGGCATATAAGGGTTCATGATTTCCTTGTTTCCAACCTTAGATCTACCATCTTAGATTTGCCACTCTGGAGTATGTTTGATATTTGTTGTTGAAAATTTCAAGCATCGTACTCCATCTTCTGATTGATTCCAGCTCCAAGGACTGGTACCAACGTTTAGCTTCTTTAATGAGTGTGCGAGGGAATAGCTTCATCCTTTGCCAATCATTGTCAATGTTTTGCAAGGTGCAAGCATCATGGAATGCCTGCAAGTGGGTCTGCAGATCATAGTTATATCCCCCTTCAAATCTAGGGATATTGTTCATATCAACGCGCTTGATCCGGCTATCCTTCATGTGCCTCCTAGGGATTTGAACTACCTCATAGATTTGGAGCATACTCTGGGTAGCCAACAACAGCTCATCTGAATCATAGTCCTGTTGGGGACCATGATGTCTATGATGATTCTGGCTATCTCTCCTTTCATGCCTATGAGCATCATGCGATTTCTCATGCGCTTCCTCACGTTGTCCCTTACGAAACTTTTTTCCACTGTCCTTTCACTCCCTCCTACCTCAGTTGCAATTAGACCCTGAGCTAGATGAAGGAGAAAGAGAGGGGTCACTCCCTGTACCCTGATGATGACCTTGATCATCCAGTCCATCTTTACTGAGTGACCCTCCATTTCCTTGAGGATTTTGGTCACTTACAGGCTTGTTCTAAATGATGGACTGAAGAACCTGCTACCCCAATGGAAATTTGGTTGAATGGGTGTCATGAAAAATGGGATCCCCATTGTCTTACAGCCCTTGCGAGAATAAGGGGTTACTGAAGTGTTTCCCCTTTGAGTGTTCATATCTTTCCACCTACTGCTGATCTCTTTCTCATTGAGGCTCAGTGGGATGATAGTCCCAATATCATGGTCCTCCATGACATACTCTACTCCAAGGTCCTGGATGCCCAGCCTGCCAAGGTTGTGGAATAGCATCGCAGGAGCTGATCGGTTGGGGGGTAGTATAATATTTTCCTCCATGTCCCTCCATCATAGATGCTCATCCTGATGTAGGATGAATGTGAAATTAGGGACGTACTCATCAGGATGCTTGTACATCACTCGACACTCCTGTAGCACTAGTGGGGTGGATATCTCCCTCATGTGAGAAGACACATTGGATGTTAGATGGTCCATGGAATTGGTGTACCTTACTACTAACTTTAATCCACTAGCGTGCGTAAATATTTCTATCCTGGGTTTGTTCCAATGACTTGAATGATAATTTCACTAAGGTTAGATGACACATGTAAGACTTAACAGTCCTGGCAATAGCGCCAATGATGAGCAGTTAGGTACCCCTACACCCAATCATATGAATCATGAGCGTTCACACGTGACTCGGTCGAATTCTGCAGACTGTAAGCACTTAACATACACTAGACTCTAACCAGTGAAACCTTGGGTTATAATGATCGCTGTCTTCCTAATCTCGCTTGTGATGTCCTCTCTACGATGGTTAAGTGAAATTAAGGCTAATGATTTTTATATCTTTTTGCATATCTTTTGGTGGCTAATTCGAGGTATGAAAAGTAAGGAATAAACTATTATCTAATCTATAATTATCCTAGCTTATGCTTTAACTATTCCTAGCATAAGTATCCAATCCCATCTTCCAAGCACATTCTAAGCATCTCCTAACACTTCTGGGTTACCAGACATTAAGCGTCACTAGGTTTACCAAGTATTTGATTTACGTTCGAGATGGTCATACTTATGGCCTTTACGAACTACGAATAAGCGATAGCAATTAAGATAACAATAATAGAAACTTAAGTAATTAACATGTAACTAATAAAACATAAACATATTAAACTATTGAATGCATAAAATAGCTAAGTCGAAATGCTGCAAGGAATGCTTGAATAGTTCGTCTTTATTGTCGTCATGCCAATGGGCTTAGATACATCAATGTTCGAATAAAGAGCCCATCACTTTTCTTACACCTGCTGTGGGCACTTGGAAAATATTCTATCTCATGCGGGAACAAACTGAAAGAGCTTCACTACAACTAATTGAAAGATGCCTAAATGAGGTAGAAGGCCCTCTTATTTATAAGCCGAGATAGGCAGTTGTGTAAACGGGGCCACGTTGACAGGCCCGTGTCGATGTGGCCCCGTATACGCGACCTAGTCGATGCATTGACTTAATGACACTTCATCAATATAGGATAGTGATTTGGAGAGTGTAATGATTACTATTGTAATTTGCAAGTGCTTATGACCTTGCAATGGCAAATACCTATTTCCAAAAGAGAAAAAACATTTAATTTCATGTAAAAGTGATATGGATAAAACACAAATTGATGATTTCTTACGATGCAAAAGAGATTTGGTCATGTACAAAGACTTTAAGGTTATACCTAGAGAGGGTCTTGCAACTCAGCATCAACTTATAGTTATGGAATGATGAATCATGATTTAGTAGGCTCCAATATCAAACCCCCAATATTGGACCCATGATATCGAACCCACGATATTGGGTACACGATATCGTGACCTAAGAAGCAATATCATATACACGATATCGTGACTCCTGTGTGGACATGTAAATACACATGTAGGTGCAAGGAGTCAGGGAGTCATTCAGTTGGTAGTTTTAGCTAGAATTTAGTTTTCATTTTTAGTTCTTATCAACCCTTTCTCCTAGTGCATGCCTACAGTGTGATGATTGTAATTGTACAGAACCTTTAATCGAGTGTGACATACTTGGACACGCACATGACTGGAAATAAAGATTGGGATTACTTCATCATTGTAGCATTCACTTAGTTTAATTATTTAATTTCTTTCATAATTAATACTTCTCTACCCTCAACTCCTATTAAACAGGGAATGAGTACGACTTAATCACAAGCATTTAAGTGTGACTACTTGGTAACCCAGTAGCATACCTAGAATCTATGCTTGGTAATCCCAGTAGTAGTTGTGCATGAGGTCCAAGATGTGTACGAATGATTAGGGAACAGATGCTCATCACACTTAGGCTAGTTTAGACTCTCTTCTCCCATGTCTTATTAGCTTAGCTCTCTCTCCCTTTTCCTCCTAGCCTAATTAAAGTGATTTTCCATTGCCTCTAGGACTAGCGCTAGGTTAGAAACTACATCATACACCTCACTTTGGACTAAACCATATGTGACAAAGCATATACTAGTCTAAGTGGGAAGACAGTGGACTAGGATCAATGAGTAACTATTTAGATACTACAACTAGCCCGTTTGTGGAGTTCAATTGGATCATGCGTGAAACACTCATATTTGTATGGTTGAGTGTAGTGGTACCTTGCCACTCATCATGGACTTAGCTATATAAAGATTCAAAGATAGTATGAAAAAGGGACTAAATGCATATAATAGTGAAAATTGAAGATAGAAAACATCACCTTATTCAAAAAACAATTACTTAAAGAAGGAGGCACTTGCAATTAGAATTACTCTCCAAATTAAATTCAAAGCCAAATGAAAAGTTAAATTCAAAAAATACGAAATAACATTTTGGATAAAACAAAAGACAAAAAACACATCCCAAATGAGACATGGTGGTAGTGTGCTAGAGTGAAATGTGCTATACAAAATAAGAAAAAATGCTTTAAGGAATAGAAACAAAGAAAAAACTAAGAAAATAGGCTATTATACAAAATGATAAAAAAAAGAGGCAACAATAGTAGTAGTTAAAGAAAAACATAAGGATTAAAGAAGAAAAAATCTATTTATAAATTGGCAAAAATTAGAAGCAAGAAATGTAAGAACATTGATCATGTCAAATGCATTATAGAGATAAAAGAATTTTGGTAAAAGATAATAAAATTTTGGATGGATGAACATTTATTTTTACAAATTATTAAGAGAAGATATTGAAGAATGAGAACCAAATTTTGCTTTGGTCAATGAAATTTATTTATTTCAAGTGAAGATAGCCTTATCAAAGATGAAAAATGGAAAAGTTATTAGACTAGACAATATTCTATAGAAGCTTTAACACAATTATTTAACAAATTTTGAAGGATAGAGAAATGGTGTAGTGTCACTCTAATTTACTTTAACCCTTTAAAACAAACCAAATCAAAAATGTATGCAAGACAAATTAAATTCTAGAAAATAAGAAAACTAGCTATCCTCTATTAAAACTAAAAGAGGATTATAAATATCGTGGATCCACAAACCCATAGAACATTACACCAAAACAATCACACACTCAATAATATTGCAAAGAAATAGGCTTTAAAATTACATACAACCAACCTTAATGCAAGGCATAACTAATTATGCATCTCTTCCAACATACATAGGACCATGATCCATACATAATGGCCAAAATCATACACACAAGGTTGACCATCCAACTCCCATACAAAAACATGCAACATGACTAATATTTATCATTAAACAAAGCTAACACATAGCTACAAATTTTGGGAAACCTTTCCCATGCTCACCTTGGATATTCTTGATTGTTTTCAATCCTGAACATGCCACCTTAGAAAGTTTCCCTCATGTAAAATACATTTTTGAGGCCTAGGAAACATCTTTATGAGTTTTAGTAGCTTGTAAGAAAGACATATTTGGTGCTTAAAAGATGTCTTTATGAGTTTTAACACCTTGCTAGAAAGACATATTTGATGCTTGAATGATACCTTCCTATGTGTTCTGGTAACTTGCAAGATAGACATCATTTTATTTTGAAAGACATCTTTGGGAGTACTAAAGACTTCTTTTGCAAATGAAAGACTTATTTTACAAACAAAAGACTTCTTCCACTAATGGACGAGTTCTTTGACATTTCTTCATCTTCTTCTTTAATAGGAACCAACATCAAGGTTTCAAAGAGATGTCCCTACACCAAGAAATGTCCAATAATTAGAGAAAAATCCATTGTTGTTCCAATCTACAAAAATAAAGTAGATGTGTAAAATTATGCAAACTATAAAGGAATCATGCTAATGAGCCATACTATGAAGCTTTGGGACAAAGTTATAGAGCAACGTCTTAGACTTGAATCAATAATATTAGAAAATCAATTTGGATTTACATTAGGAAGATCTAATATAGAGGCTATTTTTTTAATAGGACAATTAATGTCAAAATTCAAAAAATATAGAGAAAATTTACATATGAACTTGATTGACTTGGAAAAAGTATATGATAGAGTTCCTAGAAAGATTATTTGGTGGGCTTTGTAGAAGAAAAAAATTCATGATAAATATGCTAAAGTAATTCAAGACATGTATGAAGGAGCTACCACTAAAACTAGAACAACTTACAGAACATCTAATTTTTGAGTCACAGCAAGTCTACATCAAGGTCTATACATAGCCCATACTTATTCTCTATTATTATGGATGAGTCAACAAAGGAATACAAGATGAAATCCCTTGGTTTATGCTATTTCTAGATGATATTGTGTTGTTGGATTTAGCTCCAAAAAGTATTGTGTCCAAAAAGAAGTGTAGACATGCTTTAGAATCAAAAGGGTTAAAAATTAGAATATAGAAACAAAATATTGATAAATCGACATGTTTCAAGCATTAGGATAAATCAAAAAATCAAGCTGACTTATATTTAGAAGTCCAAAAAATTATACCTAACTCTATTGATTTTTGTGTAAAAATAAGATTTATTATAAAAGTCATGTTGACTCAGCTTAGTTCCACACAGGGACTAGGTGATTTATCACCAACTTAGAAAACTATGATAGGAATACAACCAAGAAGGCTTATGAATCCTAATCCTACTATCCAGCTGCCATCCAACTTCTAATGCCCATGAATACAACCATAAAGGCATGAATACAGCCATAAAAGGCTCACAAATTCTAATTCGTACTTTTTCCAGCTGACATGTAATTTCTATGGTGCAAAATGATCCATAACGTAGACCAACACAGACCATATATGTTCATGTGCTCAACCCATGATAATAACTCATGCATATTTTGAAATTTTTCTTTTTGAAAATTCGAACTCCAACCTCATCTCTGTTTCTAGAAGATGCCTAGCAAAAGGCAGACAGAGGTCCCAACGACAGCTATTATTTGATGTAGAACTAAGAACAGGACAGAAGCAGAGGCTTTCATGAGGTCCCAACGACAGCTATTATTTGATGTAAATCTAAGAACATGACCGAAGCAGAGGCTTTCATGAATCATGAAGGGGAGCAACGCAAACTGCAATTAACGATCAAGCAACAGCAACGCCATGGCCCTGTATGAATGTTTTCTGGGAATGCTTTTTTTCTTATCAGATTTGTAACTAGTATCAGTCTCTTTAAATTTTGTTACCTAAATCAGCTTATTAGTTTCCGTTATGTATCTTCAATGGTGACTATACTAAGTAATACCTTCAAAAGGTTTGGAAGATCCTCCTCTTTAAGATTATTTTTTGTTATATAGAAATACAGATTAGATACTTGGTCAAACACCGTGAAAATTGCGAGTCGGCCTTAGGCAAAGATTCGTGATTCAGGCAAGAATACATGATCGAATTCCAGAAGGGAGAACAAGGCAGAGTAAGGCAAGGAGACGCGCGACATCAAGTCTTTGATTTCCTTTGCAGATTTCCAATATCACTATGTTTTATTTTTGTGCGCTATATCATGTGATGTAGCGTAATGACACTTAGAGTGATTCTGTTCAACATAGTCTAGTATTAGAAGGCAACTTACTTCGGGATCTAGAGAGGCTTAAGCAGTGTAATATGCGACTTATCGTATATTTTGCTAAGTCTTTTGTCCAAGGCCGAGTTTACGCTCTGTTATGCACGGTAGCGTAATGAGCCTCAAAAAAGTCAAAGGAAAAGTCCAAGGAAGCACAACAGATCAACTCTTTTCTCTTGGCTTGCAGATAGATCACTTTACGCTTGTTACGCAACGTAGTGTATCTCAGCATAATGCATCGCCAAGCTAATCATCGTTTACGCTTCACCATGCTTGTCAGCGTAAGTGAGCGTAAAACAGCTTGAATCCATTGTTTTCATGCTTTGTTACGCTCTTGCACGTGACGCAACGCGAATGAGCATAATGTAGCCCAAAGTCAGCTAAGACATGCCCGACGCACATCTGTCATTCATGCGCACAATACGCAAATGAGCGTATTGTGCGTGATCATAAAGTTCAACACAAAGATGGTTAGGTCAACAGCATTTCGAAAGGTTTGAAACATGTGTCATCACGGCCAGACCTTCTCCACACGTCGTCAAACCTATAAATACTTCAGTTAGCGAAAACATACAGGAGACATAGACAAACGAACATAGAGACAAAAGAAGAAGAAGAGAGAGAAACACTTTGGCAATTTTTGACAGCATCACCTTCTAACAGAGACAGAGCATATTTCACGTGAGCATTGGTAGCAGGAGTGATTACCCCTTTGGCAAAGACACAACTTTCTCCATTGGTGATCGTCGGCAGTTTCGAGCAAAGACTACCTAAGGCAAAAGGAGTAGATCAGAGATCAAGAGATCATCTGGTGTGGTTTGTGAGTCTCTATTGGTCAGAAGCAGTTGATCAATAGACGTTAGAACTTGACCTTCCTTGCATCCCATCTCTGGCCTATGAGGTAGATCAGACTCCATTTTGTATTTCTGCTTAGACAATTTTCCTTTTTATTTTGTGTCTACTTCACATAAGGCAATCGGGGTCTCCCCAGTATAACGTGATATACCAAATATTCATTTTTTGGGTCAAAGCCATAGATCTTGAAATCACGCGTTTCTCTTGCGTCTGATTCTATTTACCGTGTTAGCGTTATCGTCGTTATAATTCATCTACATCATTTTTCTCTCATTTTGCGACCCGTCGAATCAAATCGTTCCACTCAACATCCATAATCTCCATCGGTTTACTAATTAGTAAGTCCATGTCCGATCGACAAGACCGTTCAGGGTGCCATGGATTCATTTTTCCAACATAGCCCTCGCACGGATCTGTGGTCAAAACTGTGTACACAAAGTTTTGTTTAGTATTTTCTAGCTGCCGACATTTTCCGTTGTTACAATTTTCTGGCGTTAGAAGGAGGGCCTAGGCTCTGATCCGTATTTTTCGGGTAGCCTTGTTAGCGATTTATACCCAAAACCGTAAATGTAATACCTCTAGGGAAGTTTACGGCAAATCGTGTGGTGTAGATCTGTCACAGGAACGATTCCCTTGGAATCCTACAGGGCAGAAAGCCTATTTACGATCTTTTTGTCAGCCTCTTATTAGACCCCGTCATTTGTCATAGCTAATCCACTCGATCAATGGATTCCGTATACACAACCACAATCGCCATGGTCTCCGATGATGTGGGTACCACATTTGTGAATCCTATCGCTGTCACCAGACCAGCTTCTGGTGCAGCAGGACCGCAGGGACCATCGCGTAGGTCATTGAGACTGCAGGGCAAAGACCCTATTTTCATGTTCGTGACCCCTGAAGAATACAAGTTCATCTGCGTTAAGATCCAGGCAAAGCTTGCCCTTAGCCAAGCTGAGATCAAAGCAAAAAGAAACTTTGAGATGATCCATCGAGGGGGCCAATATTTTACCCCAACAACTTATGACATCATTCCTTTGACCGAACATCAACATGAAATTATAACATAGTTGGTCATGGCCAAGGGCCAGGCTTCACGGGCTACGCTAGGGCCCCAGAATGGGGAGGAGGAAGAGGATGAATTCGCAGCCCAGTCTGAACATTCGTTCCATACTCTGAGCCCCCACACGTACATAAATCCCATGTTTTGCTTCAACGGAGAGGCCGCTTCTCTTGACCCAGCCATGCCCACACAGACGCACTTCCCTATCATCCCACAAGCCACTGTGTAGCCATCTGGGCTGCAAATGTAAATACCTCACAACAACATGGGGGTGGTTTCATCGCCACGTGTGCTCAGCATTCTGCCGGTGGTTCCAGCAACCACCGTGCCCCATTTCATCCCACAGATCCAACCCCAAACCATGTCCACAACTCGTCCGATGCAGACCTTATCGCTGCCGCCCCCTCCAACACAACAGATCACCGCCGTCGTGCGACCACAGATACCTATCCAATAGCCTGCCGCAAGTCAGTGGACCTACCCCGCGGCACAACACAACCAGTCTGCAGTGTACGGTGTGCAACCCTCGATGGCACCCGCAATGCAAATTCCGCAGGCGATCCCGCAATATCCCTCTCCTTATCCCTCACAGTCGACGGTCGCCAATCTTTCTTCCCAAACCGGTGGATGGTGGTCTGCACAGGCACCCCTACTTGTGGGGATCCCCGCCCCACCATCTACTGGCCAAACTGTCCCATCATTTTCACCACCTGGCCCTGCTCTCCCAGGTCAGCCCCCTGCTCCTCCTGCACAGACACCTCCAGCAACAGTTCTGGACCAAGCCTTTCTACTTATTCAAACCCTCACCGAGGAGGTTAGGTGTCTTAAGGCCGCTGGCTTAGACACTGTACAGATCATGGACTTTTACCAAGATGATCCCATTAGTCCAGCGGTCCCCATGTTGACGTTGCCACCTGGGATGTCCTTACCCCATTTTACCAAGTATAATGGGGAGGGGGATCCTAACGCTCACTTGGTCACCTTTAGATTCGAATCCTTGTTGTTGCAATAGTGGCCTCACACGATTATCCGCGTCTTTGCTATGTCTTTGATAGGGAAAGCTCTAGATTGGTATCGAGCCCTTCCACGCTCTTCCATTTCAACCTTGGAAGAGCTTCTGACACAATTCGTGACTCGCTTTAAATACAACTTAAAGCCGAAAGTCACGTTAGATCAACTCATGGGAGTAAAAAAGGATCCTCTCGAACCAGTCCAGAAGTTCATACAGCGCTGGAATGCTACTTTGAATGAAATCCGTGAGCCAATCGTGGACTCACATTTGCTGGCCATCTTCAAAGGAGCAGTTAATGACTTTATCAAGTCAAAGATGTATTATCTTTCCCCCAACTCTTTACATCAAGCCTTCACTCAAATTAGAAGCATCCAAGATGCTGCGGAGGCCAGCAAAGACCTGGCGTATGTCGCCTACAAAAATGCACACAACAAGGCTAAGGATAAAGGCAAGGCAACAACAATGACAGTGGCTGCGCTGGCTGAAGGCACAAAGAACAAGAACAAGAAGGCACCTATCACGCCTCCTGAGACCACAGCCAGTGCAGGTAGCACCAGCCAGGACACAGCTACCCCTGAAGGCTCCCCCCAGCCAAAACCAAACTTTGAGCGTAAAGATCGCTCAAAGTATACAGCCCTACCTGTAAAACATTCAGAACTATTGAAACAATTGTTAGGGACCGGATACATGCAACCCAAGAGGGTATCTGAAGAAACTCTGAAGCATCACAGACGTCATTGTGAACTACTGAAGAACCCTTCTCTAGCCCTACCTAACGAACCACCAGTTCCGAGATCTTTCAGGCTAGACCGTTTCTATGACTACCACCAGCTGTGTGGTCACGACACAGATTATTACTGGGCATTGAAAGACAATATTCAACGCATGATCAACGATGGTCATTTAAAATTAGACGGCAGTAATCCTACGCGTCTGGAAAACCAAGCGTTGCACATGTATAAGGATCCGCTGAATGCAAACGATGCATCTTACACGATCAGCGTAGTGAGTACGGACAGTGAGAGGAAAGTACTACCCAAACAACCATTTGTTTTGCATGTACCTACCAACTCACCAAGGGGGGAAAACCTTTCATCAGCAGCCAATGGTGTCTCAAGGCCACCTTTCATTATACGGGCACCATCGAAGAATACCACTCAGCCACACAGTAACAGACAAGCCGCGACTTTGTCCGCGCCCATGCCTAGGGCACCCTTCATCATTAGTGTGCCAAAACCACCGGCTGCTCCTCTCACGCAGGGGGTAGACCTCTAACCAAAATCATCAACCATCACCTAACAAGATAAAGGGAGAGGACACATCTATTAACGCGACGAAAGATCATTTTGTGCTCGGCTTCCCTAAGCCTAGGCCCCTGGCCTCTGTGCCTTCGCCTGTACCTCAGAAACAGAATAAAGGTGCTGAAACGCAACCACCTCCTCCCGGCAAGGGAAAGAACAACCCCCCAACTGACACCATGCCACCTCGAGAGATTCATCTCTTAGGCCGAATGGAAGAGGACAAGGGAGATAAACAACCCAGCCGAGAGAAGGACCTCCTCGATGCGTTTACGCAGGTCAAACAGGCTCTCAAACAAAAAAATACAACACTGAGCCTCTATGACCTGCTTATGACGTCCTGGGAACACCGTGAGGCTATGGTCCGCATGCTTACATCCATATCTGTGAATGAAAGCTTGCCAGCGGAGGAAGAAGCGATACATGCTATCATGTTTCCTTCCGAAGCTGAGCAATCTAGGCCTACCTCGTTGACGTTTCATGACGAGTCTATCAAAGACGACCCTGAGAAAGGTCAGGTGACAACTGAACCCATGTTCATCACCATTCGGGTTGGTCAGTACCGAATCTGGAGGGTACATGTGGACGATAGCGCAGCTGCAAATGTCATTCCTTATCCCATCGTGGATAGGTTGGGTCTGGTCGACTAGATCAGCCCCACAATGACAGCATGTGTAAAGTTGTTCAATGGGGCAAGGGTTTAGGTCAAAGGGATGGTCTGTATCGAGTTTGTGGCAGGGAATTAATTCCCAATGGACGTCACATTCTTAGTCGTCGAGGAGATGCCTGGCTTCAACTTGATCCTAGGAAGGTCTTGGTTAGCCCAGCTGAGGGCAGTTTCATCATCGATACACCAAGAGATACACCTACCCTACGCTGGAGGGGAGGTTGTAATACGCGGTGATGAAATCACCCCAAGACTGTCAACAACATTGAAGAAGAACGGGGTTCAGAGATAGAAACATTGAATGATCAAACCTATCCCCAAATCCCTCAACAAATCAACACTAATGATGATAGTCTAGCCTGGGCCAACTTGCCATTTCAGGATGGCGGCGTAGAGGAGTCAGATCATAAATCCCCCCGCCCTTACGCAACACTCAACGTGAAGGCCATTAAGAGACAACTGAGGATTGATGGTTGAAGAATGGCATTTACGCACATTATCACGTTTTTATTAGCTATCGTCATTCGTATTCAGCAGTCTATTTTTCATTCAATACATATTTACGCTATAAAATTTTTCAATTTTTACGCTTGCCATCTCTTTACGCTATTACATTTCTTTTACGTACTCTATTCATGTTGCTTAATCACTTTAGCCTAATTACGCAGAATTGTATACTCTCATCATTTACGCTTCCTATATTACGCAAATGGCTCGTAATGGCCTTAAACTAGCCAGGGTCCACAACGGCCTTAAACTAGCCAGGGCCCGCAACGGCCTTAAACTAGCCAGGGCCCACAACGGCCTTAAACTAGCCATGGCCCGCAACGGCCTTAAACTAATTTCTAGTTTACGCAGACTCCTCTGACGGCCCGCAATGGCCTAAAACTAGTTCTGGATTATGCAAACGCCAGCAGTGGCCCGCAATGGCCTAAAACTAGTCCCCAGTTTACGCATATGGCCCGCAAATGGCCTTAAACTAGCTCTTTCATTCCATCGGCATAACTTAGGCAAAATCCTTAACAATTACGCTTACGCCTTGCAAATAAAAATGCAAAAGACAAAACAAAAATGAATAGAATTTAAAATTTCCACAAAAAATCTTGTAGCTAGTCTTCCAGTCATTAGCATAACCATTGTTGATTCCAATTAATAAAACCATGCGTAAACCACAATTACGCATCTCCCCTAATGCCACTGTCACCAGTATCTTTTAAGTCCGGCTCTAGCCCTAATGGATTGTCCTCTAGTGGACCTTCTCTTCTAGGAAGTATCCCTTTATGAGGAATTTCCTCTTCATGAGGTCCTTGCTCTGGCACTGGCTCCACAGGGGGATGCTCTTCATCACTACGCGCCTCTTCCTGTTCTTGCTCCTTAGCTTGCTCGTCTTCTCTATCCCCTTCGGGCACCTAGATATAGAAAAACATATTAGTAAGACAAAACTTGACAACACAATAGGAGAATTTAGGCTTAGCCATGATTAAACTTACTCGCGATGGCCCTGCTTCCACAGCAAAAGGAAGCTTTTCTAGGCCGGCCCACAGGCGCTTCATAATTTCCTCCTCAGTTAGGTCTGACCACACATCATCTCCAGCCTTCACCTTCCCTTTCTCCATGTTAGTCCAGCGAGACGGGTCAGGGAAGAATGTAGTGATTGTAGTCTGGCCCCCAGGGAGAGTCATCTCCCTTTCCGGGGACTCACTTACAGTCACCTACTCTTCAAACTTCTTGAAGGCTTCGGATGCTCCAATGACGTCAAGGAAGACTTGCAAGGATTGAGCTTTGACGTTAGAATCATGATAAAGTTTACAATAAGCGATGCTTTCTCGCTTATACAAATGTTTGTGGTCCTTTTCCTTCTACCCCCACTCTTGCACACTTGCACAGTAATCCCTCCAATCCTGGCTTTTCTGAGCTAGGAGCTCTATTTGCATCCGCTGCTCTACCAACGCCCGACTGGTTTGCACGCTGTTTTTGATGGAGGTCCAATAATGGGAGTAGTCAATAATAGCAGTACGCTAGTCCTCATCGCCCGTCTCCCGTGCCTATAGGAACTCGCATCGTGACTTCAGGTCTCCGACCTCTTTGGTCAGAGACTCAATGTTCTGCTCTAACCTCTGCAGCCTTTTCTAGAGGTTTTCATTCATGCCCTTACTCTCCCATAAGGAGCGGGTCGAGCGTAACGTACATTTACACATCTCCTCATAAATGTGACGTGGCACGACCGCCCCATCCGATGGAGGCTCCACTGTGTCCAAATCAATGGGTTCCGTTGGGTCCCATCGAAGGCGAGCTCCTAACAGCAAATATTATCATTGTATATGACACATTACCACTGTATAGTAAAATAAACCTTTTATAGCTACAGCATACGAGCTTCAGGATCGACGCGCTCGAGGTGCTCGATCATATCACTAACAACGCCTTCCATGAAGGTGAACTTGTTAGGAAAGTCTCTCCATGCTCTGCTCATAGCGACGGACGTGGACGCATCCTCTTCTCCTGTAGCATAGTCAAGTTAGAAACTCTAAGTATTAACAGAATTCTACAAAATTTCCAATATGCTCATTGCCTCTACCAGTCACAGTGGCGACCGCGCCAACATCTTCCGCCTCCTTCTCCTCTTCACGCACATGAGTCTGTGTGTCGCTGGTTCCAACAGTTGGGGCCTCCTCACGCACAAGGGTCTGTGCACGGCTTACTCTAACAGCTAGGGCCTCTTTTTCTACAACTGGGGCCCCTTCCTCATGACTTAGTATCACTGCCCCTGTTTCAGGGGTCAGCTGCTCCATAATTTTTACTGGTCATATCAAAATACTCTTAATATATCATTCCAAATATTCTAAGTAAACATTGCGTAATACAGCTTTCAACAGATTTCTTCACACTTACCAGGTGACAATTTACTCCACTTAACTCTGACCTCCACAGCTCGGCCTACGCCACTCCCAGGCTCCGCAGAGGCCTTGCTTATACGAAGCCTTTTACGCAGAGCTGCAGGTTCAACAATTTCCGCTGCCAGGTGTTTCCCTCATGAGGCATCGCCAGTGTAAGTAGGCATTATCCCGCCTACACTGTCGAGGCCTCGCACTTGAGGCACCGCCAAACCCTTGGTCGTTATCGACAGAGACTCCCCAATCCCTTCCAGAGGATCCTGCCCATGGGTAGTGCTAAGGATATGTGTAATCCAAGGTTTGGATAGCTGGTCTCAGTCTCGTTGCACCCAAACCCCATTCCTTTGGACGACCAAAAACTCAGCAAAACGCCGAAGGCAAGCTATGAAGAAGGCGTAATGCACATTGAAACGAGACTCGAGCTTCTTGCGAAGCCTGATCATCTCAGTGTGTAGTCCCGCAGCAAAATAGCTTGCCCAATTGAACTAGGTCCCTTCTTCCAAAACCTCCCGCATAATACGGGTCTACTCTATGGAAAAGAACTTCCCTTGCGAGAGCTTTTGGGGAAAGTCTGGGCCCGGAAAAGGGGATAAACTGTCTTGGCGACTCCTAGTTTGATTCTTTCACAAGGAATCCCTTTAGGCTCCTTCTTGACCCCTACCCACTCCTCTAGCCACTTCTAGTAGTTGAGACTCCTCTTCGCCTTCTCGTCTATGGGAATGCCGTCAGAGGGGACGTCGAAGAGGTCTGCAAAGAGCTGAGCGTCAATGTCAAAACTTACACGTACGTTATGCACGCGTGTGCAAAAGCGCTCAACCTTTTCACTGAAGCAGTTGACAAGGCTTAGCATTTCGCTGACAGGGACATTAGGGGTCGCGGCTAAAAATAAATGCATTAGCCTCGCTTCCTGTATCTTGGAGACTACCGCAACTGGGGCCACTGTGTGGCCGAGCCAGCGTTGTACCTCCTTGATGTTGCCGTAGCGGAAGAGGATGGTATTCACCTCGCGGCTGGAAATTGTAAGGGTAATCTCCCGAGATTCCCTGACTGAACAACGTAAGACACAGGTCAAACAAAAATACTATTATGCAGCGTTCACAATGCACAACTACACCACCCAACAATAAAATACACAACAATTTTACCAGGTCCAAATGGCAAAGGAAATGGAGGAAGGTTCCTCTGCACGTCCTCAACGGTAAGGGGCGGATCCAAGGTCCAATCATCATTTAGCCACCCAAGATTCTGGAAATTCTCGAAAGCGTTAGCATAGTGGGTGGGGTACTCATGAATGTCGAAGCTGATCTGCCCCATCACACCGGCGCGTACGTTGCTAGTTGAGGTAAACGCCTTTATGGTCGTTTCGGTCCATGACAATGTATCACCATCTCCTACTAGCCTGTTCTCATGAATAAAAAACCTGTACCATACCACATAGATTTATCTTGTNAGTTCTCGGTCCTCGGGACGACCAGTATCAATGGCTCCGTCTAACAAAAAAGCCAGGATCCCCTGCGCAGAACCCACTAACAGGTGCTCCAAAATGGCACCAGCAATATCGCCCGACAAATTAGACAATATAATAACGCTGTAGTTGCGCAGTAAGAACTGCAGAAACTCCAACGCACCCTTTCAAAACCATATGACCTTCCCATGCAACCGAGTTTGCGGAGGAGGGACATTAGGCATGATCGGGTTTATACAGCACAGAACCCTAACAATATCCAAGACGATCAAAACAGGCTTTAGCATAATACTGTACAGAAAACACAATACATAGATCAACATCTAGATTCATATTTGTGTGATTAAATACAGAAAACCTACAAATTACGCGTAGTTATCCATGCCGAAATCGCCAAAACCCTTGCAACAGTGCAAGGTTTGCCCCTGACAACGGCGGTAGATGCAACCCCATGAAACCCTCATCTTAACGCGAGGTCCATAGTCTAAAACCCCCCGTTTACGCGAATGACGCTACAACAATAAACACTGCTAGAATAACACAAATACGCAAGAGATGGCCTACCGGTTCAAGGGCGTAGGGTCCCTCACTTCGACCACTGCCTACGAAGCGTGCTCTAGATTCTCTTGCACCTCGTCGATCTTGGCTAATTTCGTGTTCTTCCTTTTTGCTTTAGGCGCCATTGTCACAATTTCAAAACCTTCACAGCTTCACACGTTCACGCCTTTGCAAAATTACACGTTCCAACCTTCTGCTCCTCTTTCTCTCGCTTCGTAACAGTTAGGAATTTGAATTCGCGACAGCTAGCAGCCCATTCTCACCAAAAACTACTTACTTATATGTGAAGAATCATCGACTTGATATCCGATTGCAGTGGGACTTTCCTAAAATGGAATCCGAAAATCATGGTATTAATGCGGCAGATATCGCATGCACCACTGTCCGAAATGACGTCAAACTACCACATCTTATCGCCTCGTAATCAAGTAGCATTAATTACAGCCTGTTTACAATATTCAAAATTTCGTTAGCTTTCCACGTTCGACAACACCACGTCATGCTCTCTCCTAATCATTCACACATTTGGTGATTTTGTAGGATGGTCGGCAAATGGACGCAACATTTTCAGCACCTCTAACTTTGATGGGCCCATACGAGGGGATAGTTAGGCAATTCGACCCTACGCTAGTAGAAATTAACCCTCCCTTTGACGATGTAACCATAGCCACGTCGGAGACATCCCCAGAATGGCCAGAACAGTCGACGCGCACGTTAGACTTGGAGGCTGGGGACATAACCAAAGACCCCCTCAATGAGGTTCCTATCGTTACGCATAAGGGTGAAGCAAAAATGCTTAAAGTTAGTTCTTTAGTAGACCAGAATACGCACGATTCTATAAAACAGGTCCTGCAAGACAACATTACGGTATTTGCATGGTCATACGAGGATATGCCGGGGCTAGATCCCAGGTTAATTCAACATAACATAATCTTAGACCTGCAGATCAAAGCAATTAGGCAAAAGGTATGAAAAATCAAGCCAGAGATCGCGCTGGCTGTGCGTGATGAGATCATCAAACTGTATCAAGCTGGTTTCATCCGCGCGGTCGATTACTCGGATTGGGTATCTAACATTGTAGTCATCCCAAAGAAGACCAGAAGCATACGCATTTGCATAGACTTCCGAGACTTAAACAATGCCACAATCAAGGATAACTTCCCATTACCAAGTATCGACCAACTAGTCAATACGACAGCTGGGCATGCGCTTCTGTCCTTCATGGATGGCTTTTCGGGATATAACCAGATTCGCATCAACCCAGAACATCAATTGACCACAACGTTCATGACGCCCTGGGGCACCTTTTGCTATACTATGATGCCTTTTGGCCTGAAAAATGCCGAAGCAACGTATCAACGAGCCATGACATACATCTTTAGTGATTACCTCTTAGGGAGACTAAATGATTATGTTGAAGATATAGCGGTTAAGTCTTTAAAGTCAGAAGATCATTCGGAAGACCTGGAGTTAGTCCTCAAAAGATGCTCCAAATACGAGCTCCGGCTTAACCCAAAGAAATGCGTATTCGGGGTCAAAACCAGACGCATGCTGGGGTTTTTGGTGTCCGAAGCTGGCATACGAGTTGACCCTAATAAGGTCAAAGCCATTGTCGAGTTAACGCCTCCTACAGACCTTAAACAATTACATGGGTTACAAGGACGATTACAGTTTATCCGCCGGTTCATCTCGAGATTAACCAACAAGCTACACCCTATGCAACATCTGCTTAAAAAGGGGGTTAATTTCGAATGGACGGATGATTGCCAACGTGCGTTTGACAGTCTAAAACAGGAACTCCAACGCTTACCAACGGTTTTCCCGCCACAAAGGGACCTATCATTTTACGTTTACCTCGCAACTTCGGACATACCGTTAGCAGCATTAATTTGTCAAAGGAGGGATGATGGGTCGGAAGTGCCCATATACTACTTGAGTCATGCTCTATGTGCGTACGAAACAAGGTACAATGAAGTAGAACGTAATTGCCTAGCATTAGTATTTACACTAAAAAAGTGTAGACATTACCTTTTCCGTAGCCAAGTTAACATCATCTATAAAAATAACATCCTTAGGGCCATTACGCACAACCTATACGAGAGTAGCAAAATAGCTCGCTGGAAGGCTATCACCGCAAAATTCGATCTGCATTATATTGGCCAATCTTCTACGAAAGGCCAAGCGATAGCTGACCAGTTAGTAACGTCACCTATTAACAATCAGGCAACTATAGAGCCTGAGTTTCCAGACGAACATGTACATAGTTTAAGCCCTATCGTGACAGGCCCCGAGGCAACGTTGTATTTCGACGGAGCTTCAACCGCCAGAGGTGGTAGTGCTACCACCGTTATTATGCTATCACCTGAGGATGTGCGTCTTCATGCTTATCGCTTGACCTTCCCCTGTACGAACAATGTGGCAGAGTACGAGGGGCTCCTCAGGGGATTACTAGCTGTAAGCGAACTAGATGTTCGACACTTGGTAGTTAGGGGTGATTCGATGCTCGTCATCAATCAGATCACAGGAGTCTACACCTACAAGGCTGCACATTTGCAGCCCTACTGTGATATGGCTAAAGATCTTCTGAAGCGATTCGCGACCATCGATGCCCAACACATGCCACGCACTGATAACATGCTGGCCGATGCGCTGGCTACACTGGCTTTGAACATGCCCTCACACCTACTCGACACTTATCCTGCTTTAATAACAGATTGTACAGGTCCTATCATTCAGGCGGTGCACATATATTCTCTTCTCGAAGAAAGCACGCCAGAATGGTACGACAACATTAAAACTTACCTCCTGCAGGGAGAGCTACCACCTGAATTGACACGCGCGCAGAAAGATGTGATCCGCAAGCGGGCTAGGAAATACGTCATCATAGGAGATAGTACTCTTTGTAGATGCTCTTTTGATGGTGTGCTGCTTACTTGCATCGACAAAAACCAAGCGCAACATATAGTTGGCGAAGTTCACGAGGGACTATGCGGAGGCCACGTAGCACCACGGGCTATGGCTCTAAAAATCCGTTGCCTAGGATACTACTGGCCACGCATGGAAAAAAATTGCCTGACAAAGGTTAAAACTTGTGACACGTGTCAGCATCATGCAAACCTTATACACGTGTCACCTACAGAGTTACATACAACTCAGATAACATGGCCATTTCAACGATGGGGACTAGACATCATAGGTCCCATCACGCCGAAATCTTCCGTAGGTCATAGCTTTATAATCACCGCTACTGAGTATTTTACGAAGTGGGTGGAAGCTGTTCCTCTATGGAAGATCACATCTCAATAGATTTTCCATTTTATCCTAGACAATATAGTAACCAGATTTGGCCTCCCGATGACTATCATGACCGACAATGGACCACAGTTTAGTAGTACGGAAACCAAATCCTTCTGTGATAGCCTTGGCATTAGACAATCTTTTTCCTCGCCCTACTACCCGCAAGCGAATGGTCAAGCTGAAGCAACAAACAAATTCATCATCAATCTGCTCAAGAAAATGGTCGACAGCAACAAGAGACAGTGGCATGAAAAAATCCTCTAAGTGCTATGGGCGTATCATACTACATGCAGGACGGCTATAGATAGTACGCCCTACAGCCTAGTCTATGGGTCTGAAGCAATGCTACCTCTCGAGTTGCAAATTCCTTCTCTGAGAATGGTCCTCTCCGCGATTATAAATGAGGCTCAACATACCGAGTCTCGGATCATGGATTTAGATTCAGTAGAGGAGAAGCGAATACAGACACTTGATACAATTGAAAAGTATCAAGACAAGCAGAGGCAAAAACATCGTCACAATCTTCAACAGCGTCCAATCAAGAAGGGAAATTTAGTTCTCAAGGCCGTTCGCGAACCAGTAGGCAAATTCTCTGCAAACTGGGAGGGCCCTTTCTTGGTGATTGATGCGTACAGCAACGGAGCATTCAAGTTAGCGGGTGTCGACGGCAACAAGTTACCAAACCCTGTCAATCATATATATCTGAAGCGGTACTACATATAGTTGCATCTCCAGTGTGAATATCAGGTATGGACACCATCGTCCGCTACGACGCTAAACTAGCAACCATCGTTCGCTACAACGCTAAACTGGCAACCATCATCCGCTACGACGCTAAACTGGCAACCATCGTCCGCTACGACGCTAAACTGGCAACCATCGTCCGCTACGACGCTAAACTGGCAACAAACGTCTGCTATGACATAAAACTGGCACACTCTTCACGCGTCCGCCACGACGCTAAACTGGTACTGATCATCCGCCATGACGTAAAACTGGCAAGTTGTGACCGTCCGCTACGACGTAAAACTGGCAATGTTGTACAGGTCCGCTAAGACGAAAAAATGGCATCTTTTGCACGCGTCCGCCACGACGCTAAACTAGCACCAGCTATCCGTCATGACATAAAACTGATAAAGGCAACTAACCGTCTGCTGAGACGTAAAACCAGCACAGACTTGTCCTTGGGTCATGACATAAAACTGACATCCACAGCACGGTCTGCTGAGACCTTAAATCAGCCTCGCCACCGTCCGCTACGACGTAAAACTAGCATTTTTCGGTCCCCCCAGATTTTAAACTGGGACCATGGTCTGCTGGGACTTAAAATAAGCAATGATAGTCTCCCAGGACTTAAACATGGGGCTCACAAACTGCTCTCACACAATTCAAGCGAGCATGATTATCTTTGTGTAGCTACAACATACATGGGATGGGATGCTAGGACAGTTCCAGTGTCACTACCTCACCGGCATCCTACTGATTCCTCGGATGTGCCAAAGGGCATACTACTGACCCCTCGGAGATGCCGTTACCGCATTCATTCCAGCAGTGGTACCTCTGAGAGGTTAGTTTAGCCGTCCAAAGGCCCAAAGGCGTGCACATCGACTACGACTTTGGGGATCTCTACTCATCATCGCTATCAGGCCCTGGCTTCACAGATTCATCTGGCCGGTTCTTTGCATAACCAGTCAGATGCGCTGGGTCTGATGTTCTTTGACGACAATATGCTAGGCTGAGCATTAAGGGTGAAAACTCAGGCCTCGTGCTATAGTTCCTCCTTCATGGCCCAATCACTTCATCTTGCCTCTAATAGCATGGGTTTCAACAACCTCGCCTCCAGTTCGCACGGACAATGGTATCCTCTCTTTCCTTCTTTGGTTGCAGGTTACTTGCTTTGAGGACGTCATTCAAAGGTGCATTCATCTGCGCAGTGGAGTGCAAATAGCGTTTTGGCATGGCTACTCAGGTTAGCTCGTCCACTTAGAAGTGCATCCCTATTCCCCTCATAATCCTTCCCTCATCGCTTACTGTACTTCATCTCTACCATCTACTTCCTGTATGCAAAAGCTACATACGCAAGCACCCGTTTTCCGCACTCGCATTGCCATCAAGTCCACAAACTGGCGTAATGCAATTAAATGTCATAGCAGAGATATCATAGAAGCGACGCGTTGTGCTCCTTTTGCAAGCATTCCTGCTATAGTCTGTAACAGAGAAATCTCAGACTGATGCACCATGCTCGTCTAAAAGCATTCCTGTTAATATAAGTATGCATACGTTTCTATGTGTTCAATGAGCATATTCCATACTTCCGCCATCCTAACTCATTTGAGTCTTCCCCAAACCTGTTTCCTGCCAAATCATCTTATCTCCCATACCCTCCATCCTTGCTCTTCTATGTTGACAGGGCAACACTTGAGTGGCCATTGATGGACGCCGTCGGTACTTTTACCAATCCGGTGTTTCGTATTCTTTGTCGACGTCTTTTGGGCAAGCCCTCTAACCGTCAACAAAGAGGGGCCATTGAAATACCTTGAAAATTGCAAGTCGGCCTCAGGCAAAGATTCGCGATTCAGGCAAGAATACATGACCAAATTCTAGAAGGGAGAACAAGGCAGAGTAAGGCAAGGAGACGCATGGCATCAAGTCTTCGATTTCCTTTGCAGATTTCCAATATCACTATGTTTTATCTTTGTGCGCTATATCACGCGACGTAGCGTAATGACACTTAGCGTGATTCTGTTCAACATAGTCTAGTATCAAAAGGCAACTTACTTCGGGATCTAGAGAGGCTTAAGCAGCGTAATATGCGACTTATCGTATATTTTGCTAAGTCTTTTGTCCAAGGCCGAGTTTACGCTCTGTTACGCACGGTAGTGTAATGAGCCTCGAAAAAGTCAAAGGCAAAGTCCAAGGAAGCGCAACAGATCAACTCTTTTCTCTTGGCTTGCGGATAGATCACTTTACGCTCATTACGCAACGCAGTGTATCTCAGCGTAATGCATCGCCAAGCTAATCATCGTTTACGCTTCACCACGCTCGACGGCGTAAGCGAGCATAAAATAGCTTGAATCCATTGTTTTCATGCTTTGTTACGCTCTTGCACGTGACGCAACGCGAATGAGCGTAATGTAGCCCAAAGTCAGCTGAGACATGCCCGACGCACATATGTTATTCACGCACACAATACGCAAATGAGCGTATTGTGCGTGATCATAAAGTTCAACACAAAGATGGTTAGGTCAACGACATTTCGAAAGGTTTGAAACACGTGTCATCACGGCCAGACCTTCTCCACACGTCGTCAAACCTATAAATACTTCAGTTAGCGAAAACATACAGGAGACACAGACAAAAGAACACAGAGAAAAAAAAAAGAGAGAGCAGCACTTTGGCAATTTTTGACAACATCACCTTCTAACAGAGACAGAGCATATTTTGCATGAACATTGGCAGCAGGAGCGATTACCCCTTTGGCGAAGACACAACTTTCTCCATTGGTGATCGTCGGCAGTTTCGAGCAAAGACTACCTAAGGCAAAAGGAGCAGATCAGAGATCAAGAGATCATCTGGTGTGGTTTGTGAGTTTCTATTGATCAATAGACGTCAGAACTTGACCTTACTTGCATCCCATCTCTGGCCTACGAGGTAGATCGGACTCCATTCTGTATTTCTGCTTAGACAGTTTTCCTTGTTATTTTTTGTCTGCTTCACATAAGGCAATCGGGGTCTCCCCAGTGTAACGTGATATACCAAATATTCATTTTTTGGGTCAAAGCCATAGATCTTGAAATCACGCGTTTCTCTCGTGTCTGATTCTCTTTACCGTGTTAGCGTTATCATCGTTATAATTCATCTGCATCATTTTTCTCTCATTTTGCGACCCGTCGAATCAAATCGTTCCACGCAACATCCATAATCTCCATCGATTTACTGATTAGTAAGTCCCTGTCTGATCGACAAGACCGTTCAGGGCGCTGCGGATTCGTTTTTCTAGCATAGCCCTCGCACGGATCTGTGGTCAAAACTGTGTACACGGAGTTTTGTTTGGTATTTTCTAGCTGCCGACATTTTCCGCCGTTACACTTGGTATCAAAACATAGTTATTCTAAGTTTGATTATGGTATGAAGTGTTGTATTGCTGGCTTAGTACAACTTTAATACTGTGCATGGTAGGCTTTGAAAAATGGCAACATATTAAGTCCTGTTGAGAAGTGCAATGTTAACAGTTTGATCTAGCTTTATTAGCAATAGTTCCGGGGCCATTTGCCTTTGTTTTCTCCTTATAAATGACTGGGGTCACTTTGTAACCTTTGAGCTATGTTGAGGTTTTTTCTGTTTTATAGTTTTTACAATTTATGGTACACCGTAATAACCCTTCGAGCCTTAGTAAGCTGGGTGTCATCAAAATTGAATGCTACCCTAACATGGTGCAATCCTCAATCATGTCCTGAACCATCATGGACTTGTACCGTATGACTCAAAACCAATCCTTGCAACAATGTATTCTGATGTAGTGAACTTTTACCATTCATTCTTGAATGATTTTTTACCATTTATGGTAGCTCTCTAGAAACAAATTTAAGGGACACTTTTATAATCTTTGTCTGATGCCATCCCAAGCTTTTTTTATGGAAAAATTGATTAAGAAGTCTTAATCCCAAGTTCATACATGTATTTTTTAAAATTAATTTTTTATTATGAATTGACTTTTACCTCTTTTAAGTTTTCAAGGCTTCAAGCTTTTCCGGTTGAAAATGGCTTTTTAGGTTCACTTGTGTTTTTTTTAAAAGTGAAAATTGAGGCTGAAGATTTCATCAAGTCCGTAGACTAAAAAAAAAATCTTAGAGCAATAGTATATTACTTCATAGAAATTAAAAATAATTTAAATAAAATGGTTATGCATAACAAACAATTCATTAATGAAAAAATCCTTTGATAAAAAAAAAACAGCAATCAATCAAATAGTTGAAAGACCCTTAATTTTTCATTGCTTTCATCTTGGCTTTATTTTGAAATCCCAAACTTTCAATGATAAAAGCACTTTTTAAAAGATTGTGTGATAACCAACTGCAAACAAGTAACGTGCAGCTACATAGTAACGTGCTAGGAGCTATTTGAACTGCAGTAAAACACTATTCGGTGAAACGTAAAATAGAGAGCACTTCATCTCTTGTTTCAATATTCACATAAGATTAAGAAGTAAACTTGATATACCATCTCTACCAACAGGTTTGCTTGATTATGAAACCCATACTATAATCCATCTGCTTGGAGTTCATGGATTTTTTTTGAAGCAAGAAAATTGTGTGTGCAGCGTATCGGCTCAACAATTTACAGAATTTGGGTGGTACTGACTAATCGGCAACAGCAGTTGGAGAGTCAATGAAGAGTATTGCAGCCCAAAGGAAACGAGGCATAAGGTTTTGTGGAGCTCGTCAACGGTTTGGATCTCACTATGGAGCAATTGGAAGCTAAATGGCAGCGTTTAGCTTATTAACAGAAACACACATGGTATGTTACCAGACATGGAATAGATGTCAACGCTGGAGTGAAACTGGTGCTCGTTTGATAATGATAAATTCTTTGAAATGGTACAGTCGTTTGGATTGTTTGGGCTTACAAGAAGGTGGCCGTTTCTATTATACACAAACCAACGCAAGTTACAGTAAATCCATTTAGCTTAATCCATATCACCCATACAGTTAACCTGCACTGGTTGAAACCATATGATTTTTTTTTATCATCATGGGATTAATTAGGGAAGCCACCTATCACATGTGAGTGCAACAACGGGCATTGGAGTTTGACAGCGCATTCATAATCATGAAGGAAAGCATCCTGCCTTAAAAAACACCAGAGCAGTTTCACCTTTGTCTTCTCTTCAAAATTATAGATTTATCGCTAAAAAAAAAAGTTTTACGGCAGTGTCTTTAAAAATCCACCCACGTTCCATCACATCGGATAGACAACATAATGAGATAACAAAATAATTTTTAAGAAGACAATCTCTGGATACTGTATCTACTGTCTAGGGCCATTTACAGTAAAAAAATGTACAGACACATTAATTTCACAGGCCAATGGTTTTGAAAACCGGACAAAACCAAGTTTTAAAAATAAACAGAGATCGTTTTCCGATTCCTCAACTCTCCATCCTGAAGAACTTAAAACAATTTGAAGTAGAATAAGAGGATTGATATTGAGAGATGAAATTCTTACTGTGAAATGAAATTATTAATTATATTACCTGAGGCGCAACAACGATTATACCATGGGAAGCGTGGAACAGTAATTGGCCATAGTAATTATTCTGGAGAAGAAAGCCATGGAAGAACACCACCACTGGGTACTTCCCCGGCTGCGTAGGAGCCCTCCCTATAAGGGGTTTAGGTGCCCCTCTACTCATGTCAAATGACTGCAGTCATACTCCCATCTTGGAATATGGCGGAATCCATGCCAGATCCCATGATTCCCATCCCTTCCCTTGCTTACTTCTAACTTCCTTGTGTTGCATCTGTATTTATAGGCGGAGCCAGCCGATAAGCAAAATCATTAACCGTTGTGTTTAGCTTAGCTTAGCATGATCAAGTATCAAATATGCATCACCCGTGTTGATCACGTGACCCTGCACAGAAACAATGCACCATCGGTTTATCGCTTGACCGGGACTCAGTCAATGAACAAAAGCCAAGCAAAAAGTTTACCGTTTAAAGTGCATGCACTTAACTTCCATCAATTTTGGTTATATTCATACGCTGTCCCATTTTTACACGTTTCGGGTAGAATTTTTGCGTAAATTTCTTGCAGCCGTCCAAACCGTTTCATGTGAATAATTTCCATAAGTGTTGGAGCTTTACTTTCCCTCAAGATTAAACCTTAACTTGTACTGTGCTGTGCTGATAAAAAATGTTGAAAACATTAACATATTCAAAAATATAGGATTTTATAGAGATTTAACTATACTAACCATTATATTTTGTAATTTAATATCAGTTAAGTTTTTTAGCTGATTCGTCCAAGTCACTCAGTTTTTCTAACCATTTTTGTACCAAGCAAGGTTTTTTGTACAAATTTTTAATCATTAGCCATAGCAATTTCCGAATGGGCCGTTGGCCAAGCTATCTGAGCATCCTCTGAATCTAAGATTTTGAAATGATGAAACAGTTTGCAGTGTGTTGTGGTAAGGAAAGTAGTCCTTATGATTTTAATAATACAAATCTTTCCTGTCAAACTGGCAAAACTGTGTGCAGAATCTTAGCATCTCTATTAATTGATCTATGAATTTACATTTTCTTCCCTTTCATGAAGTCTCCTCCCCTATTCTTGATGTTTTCTTTTTCATAGCAGCTATCGTTGGTGCCTGTTTCTGCCTTTATCTGGGCATCAACTGGAATGAAAATGAGTGGGAATTTGAGTTTTTTAAAAAGTCTTTAAAATATTCATCAACTAGTTTTTACCCTAAATGATGATGAAAGCACCGTGACGCAAATCTGTGACAGATTTGCATGGCAACTGACATTAGAGGGACTAAAATCTGTGAGTGATGCATATATTAATGGTAATCTGTGATAGAGATGCATATATTAATAGTAATCTGTGACAGATTGCTGACATGAGGGGGACTAATCTGTGAGCGAAGCATATATTAATGGTAATTTGTGGAAGATGTGCATGGCAGCTGACATGACATGAGGGGGACTAGAATTTGTGAGTGATGCATATATTAATGGTAATCTATGGAAGATGTGCATGGCAGCTGACATGAGGGGGACTAAAATATGTGAGCGATGCATATATTAATGGTCTGGTCTAGGTGTTTGAAGGCAACTAGCATGACAGGTACAAATCTCTAATGCATGCATGCATACATGGCCTGTCTGCATTAATTTGCATCATGAAAATTGACTACAAGCCATGACTTTTATGGTTGTATTCACACGCCTTTCCTTGGCCAAGACTTTTGGCCTGGAAATTTTGTACAACCTGTTTGAACTTTCACCTGAAAATTTTGTCCTATATTGCAGCCCACATGGAAGCATTCAAAATCTAATTATTTCTGAATTTGCACCATGGGAATTGCAATAGATAATTAGAATCATAATTTTCTATGTCCGTGATAAATCATAGATTTAACAATTAGTCATTGACTTAGAAAACTATGATTTGCATCATACAAGCGAAAAAAAATATTGATCAAGATGACCAACATTTTATAGTTGTATTCATAGATTGAAAAATTGGATCGCATTGAAAAATCAGCAGTCGTTTTGATTGGAAAAATCTGAATAAATTGATAATCGGTGTAAGAATCGGATTAAAATTATTATGTTTTTTGGAAAAAATCGAGCTAATTGTATTCCCAAAAAGAAGGCTATACATTAGTACAGCGTAGGCCAAAGCTGCTGGCCCCACATCGACCGTGCACCCCAACCCCGAGTCCCCCGCGAACCACAACCGCCGCAGGTATTACCGCCGATGGGAAGTAGGCCCCAATCCCAGTCCCTTACCAAAAGCTTCAGATCGATCTAGGCAGTCCCAGGCCACCCGCCCCCGTTAGTGTTTGGGGGGGGGGGGCAGGTTAGAGCCTCGACTTTCTGCAGAGGTTTGGAGTCTCAGAACTACCTCCCCCGGGCTGACCGCCAGGCACCGTCGGTTTTCCTCAATTAACTAGGCAATGCCTATCATGTGATCTCTTATAACATTTTCCATCTAGAGCAGCGTCTGGCTGTATGATTGCGAGGGGAGTGGCAGAATGTCTATGAAGCTCCCCCCGGTGTTGTCTTTGGGTTTGTCAATTGTAGTCGAAGCATCACTTCACAGAACCTATCCCAGCCCGTCCCGCGCATCTTCGGTATCTTGAGGGTCCCTTGGGGGCGTAACCGAGTCAGAGACCGCAATGCTCCCCGCCTCAAAACTAGGACACTGCCGCCTCCGTAGATACACCTATGCCAGTTGAGGCTGCTGCCGACGCATTGGGATCGAGGTACCAGCTTGTCAGAGGGCACGGATTACCCCAGGGTGTCTACCAGGGCACCATCGTTGCAAGGATGCCCAGAGGAAGTGTGGGAGGTTGACGAGAGTCTCGACGCGCATGCTTTGGAGGAACATAAAGTGTACCCCATTGAGTTTGTGGTGTGATCTCGACTAGATGAAACAATGCTCCACCAACACCACCATGGTGTGTCACTTGGTTGGGAGGGCTGTCCCCCGAACTTGTCCCCTCGTCGTTCGGGGAATGGGGCCACAGAAGAAATTGGCGACCACAACGTGGGATCCTGCGATCAGGGGGATCCGGTCCCCCATTGTGGGCACACCAATCACCACGGCCAAAGCCTCGACAATTACCAGAATCTAGCATCCCCTGAACACAGCAGTCTCCCCACTCTAGTTCATGTAAAATGGTTGAACATCTAGCTCCGGGTTAGCAGCAATGCGTTGCAACACTATGATCCATCCCATCCATGTGACCCAGCGCCATAGCTCTTGTTGCTATTGAATTTCAGTAGCAGGTGGCTCAAGGAAAGCACGCGTACCCATGACCTCCGTTATTTCCCCCCAAAGTCTATGAAATCGGAAGGCCATCACGACAGGTGGGGGTAGATCCATTCCTTTAAAGACCCGATCATTCATGGTGCGCCAAAGGGTCCACAACGTTGCCAATGTTGGTGAGTTTCCCGAGCAATCGAGCGGGGGGAGGCTGACCGTACGCCATAAGTTCCTGACCATGTGGCAATCATGTGTGAAGTGGTGGAACATCTCTATGCACTGATTGCACAACGAGCAAGTGGTATTGATGAGCATGCCACGTGCTCTTAGCCACTCACAAACAGGAAGCGCCTGGTGCATGATGATCCATCCAAAGGTCTTGATTTTTTTCGGTAAGAAGCCTTTCCACAGGCACATCCATTGGGGGTCTGCCAGGAATTGACACTGGAGCAATAGCCAGGGATGAAGGGTGACCTCATTTGCGCTCATGAGCATGCTTACATGCATGCAAAGTTGGCACCACACAAGGGAATCCGTCTTGGCCGCCACCCAGGGATGATATTTTCATCGTAGAATTTGCACCCATTGGGGGGGGGGGGAGGGGGTCATCTATCGTCTGAGAAAACCGATGCAGGATTCTCTACCTGCCCATTGCAGCTTTCACTACAAATGGCAGAATGCCCACACCCCCACCAACTGAGGGCGCATGGTCGTGTCCCAGGACACCAGATGCATTTTTGGCCCACCCTTGCCCCTCGACCATACAAAATCCTGAATTATCGCGTTGATTTTTTGCATAACTCCAGAAGGAGGGGTGGCCATGGATGCCTCAAATCTCACCGTGGCGGCCAGCACCGTCGCCACCAACACAATTTTCCCTTTCCGGGACAAAAACCTGTTTGCCCAGTGGGTCGTGCACTGTTGGAGGTTCATTACTAGCATCTGCCAGGTTTGTTGTTAGTGCCAGTTATGCATGGGGATGCCCAAGTACGTGTCCTCCACTACCCCCCGTAGAATCCCCAAAATCTGAATAACCTTGTTGCGGACAGTCGGGTGGGTATGGATGAGGTAAAGCCTAGATTTACCAGGGTTCGGGGTCAAGCCCACTTCTTGCTTCATCTTGTCCAGCGCCCTCATAAGTGCCCAGGCCTGTGGAATGGCGGCACAAGTAAAGACCATCGTGTCATCTACATAGTGGACGGTTAGGCAACAGACACCATGGATGTCCAATCCCTGGACGTCCTCCTCAATGCAATAATTTTGCATGAGGTCCATCACCAGGAGGAAGAGGAGTAGGGAGAGGGGGTCCCCCTACCTAAGCCAATGGCCCATCTCATGGAATCCCCAAAGATGATCATCGATGTCCAGCAAGCACCATCTCCCTTCTAAACCTAAAGGCACAAATCAATGAACAAATTAGTAAACCCTTTTTCTTGTAGCACCTTCCTCAGGGCTGCCCAGTTGATGGAGTCATAGGCTTTAGTGAATTCCAATTTAATGCAAAGCCCAAGGAATTAGGCTGCTTTGAGGAAGTGCTGGACTTCCTACAGGAGTAGGACCTGATCCTGTATGTAATGACCTTTGACAAACGTGGCATGGTTTTGTCCCACCAGGCATGGCATGAGAGTCCTCATCCTGGCAACCACCATCTGTGAGAAGAGTCGTAGGAGTGAGTTATAGATGCCAATGGGACAGAATTGCCCAAGGGATGTGGGGTTAACCATCTTCGGAAGTAGGACTACCCTAAAACAGTTGATTTCCTTGCGTACTTGTTTCCATGTGAGCATACAGTTGAACGTGTCTAGCAGATTAGGGTCGAGTAAGTCCTCGAACTCGCGAAAAAATTCGATGGGCCATCCATCTGGCCCCAAGGCTTTATTTGCTGGCATGGCCTACAGTGCGGTATGGAGTTTGGCAGATTAAAATTATCAATATTAGCAAAATAGAGCAATTATATCCATTGATGTTGGCAACTTCCAATCTTTTTCATCTAAGAAATGACTTAGAGTGGAAAATCAAATATAGAAATTTTAGTTATCTTTTGGCATCATAATTAGTAATAAACAATACACTAAACTTAAAAAATCAATAAAAATATCTCATTAAATGTCCAATCCGATTTTGAATGGTCTTCAATGTTGCATTGCAATACATGGCAAATGTCATGATTAATCACAGATTTCTCATTTTATTCATAGGCCTTTCCTTGTCAGAGACTTTTGGCCTGGAAATTATACATGGCAAATGTTGTGATTAATCACAGATTTCTCATTATATTCATAGGCCTTTCCTTGTTTGAGACTTTTGGCCTAGAAATTTTGTGCAACCTGTTTGAATGGTCTCATGTGAAAATTTTGTCCCATATTGCGGCCCACATGGAATGAATTCAACAGATCCATGTGGGCCAACATTTTGTTTGCCATTGCTAACAGCTCCATGGGTTCTCCCTTTATCTAAGCCACCAACAAGGTAGTTGTTAGTGTTTGTGGTTTTAAAATTTAAAATTATTTTGAAGTTTGCGCTTTCGCAATAAAAATGGCATTGCATAGTGCTGAAAGAATAGCCAGGAAACTGAAGACTCTTGAGACATTAAAGTTGTATAAATTAAAATAGGCAAGTTGTATAAATTAGAAGCTAAGACATTAAAGTAGAAATTAAGTGCATTTGCAGCTATTGATTTAAATTCAAGTATTGATTTGTGACATAAAAGAATGGGACATCTTGGTGAAAAAGGACTTAAGGAACTTTACAAGCAAGGTAAATTTAATCTTTCAAAAGATTCATTGGATTTTTATCATCATTGTCTACATAGTAAATAGAGGAGGTGTCACAGTTTTCAAAGAAGTAATGCTAAATGTCTTCAAATATTATACCTAACACATAGTAATGTATGTGAACTAGTTAAAGATATTAAAACAATTTCTTTTGGAGGTGCTATGTATTATGTTTATTTTATTGATGATTATTTTAGAAAGAGTTGGATCTATTTATTAAAACATAAGTTTGAATTATTTGGAAAATTCATAAAATTCAAAGCTCTTGTTGAGAATCATTCAAGAAAGAAAATCAAAATTCTAAGAATTGACAATGGGCGTGAGCTTTGCTAAAATGAATTTAATGTTTTTTTATAAAAAAACAAGGTATTCAAAGGCAAAGGACTATTTGAGGGAATCCTGAACAAAATGGAGAAGTAGAATGCTTTAATCAAACATCAATTGAACATGCCAGATGTATGCTTGATGAATGAATCTTGAAAAATGTTTCTAGGGTGAAGCAATAATGCGTACATGCTATCTTATCAATAGATATCCTTCATTAGCTCTTGATGGAAAAATTCCAAAGGAATTTTGGAGTGGTGGATCCATTGAGCGAATTTGATTGTTGTGTGTGATCTTAGAAAGGAGTGGTATTAGAGCCAAGTTGCTTAAAGATTTCATCATTCTTTTGGTGTGCAAGAAATGTAGGAACTGGACATGACTTAAATCACGCAGCAAGGTTGACAGATAGGCGAAGTAAGATGTGTAGGTTTCCTAGAGATCATTTTCTACAACATCAATGCTAATGGCATCAACATCCCTTCCTCAAATTTTTATGTTCATCATTTATCTTTATACTGTAGTAGTAAGCAAGGCTCTAGTCTTCCACCTATTCCTAAATAATGTGATATTTATCCTCTTAGTAGCATTAATCCATTAGAAAGCTTTTCCAGCATGCACCTATTTGAATGTGATTTAGAAATCTATGGATCAGGTCTTCGACCTATATCACTCACGTTTTTCTCCTTGGAGGAGGTTGCTAAATGGATTAAATAAGGGTATAATTATGTTCACATAGTAGAGGTTGATGTTCATATACATCCCCATTTTAATTATTGTCTAAAAGATCCCTACTAGATTGCCTTGATCGATAGATGCTTCAAAAACTTTGAAGATGTCATAATCACTTAAGCTAATTGATGTTTAGAAGTCAACACGCTTATTTTCACTCTTCCAAAATTTACCCTGCTCTTGATGATCCAAACGTATTTGATAGTTTAATGAGTATAGCTTATATACCTTTAGATATGGTTCAAAATAGTGTGTACACAATGATAGAAACTTGATTAATATTTAAGGTCTTTGAATCAACCAATATTAAAACATTACTCATATTTGGATAACAAGTGATACAAGTTGGATCTACCAACTTAGAATATGGAGTACAAATTAATACTAAAGATTTTCCAATCAATAGGTTATATCTAGATCGAGATGATATTCAAAAAGAATTCTATGACTACCTTTGTCCTAGGAAATCAAAATATTATAAAAGTAGATACCAGGTACAACTACAACATCCTAAGTTTACAAAATATGATTCACTCAGTGATAGCTTTACAGGGAAGCCAAAAAGAAGTATTCCTCGCATAAAAAATCCACTAGATCTAATCCCCAAAGCATTGATCTATCAAACACCTGAAAATCAAGAAGATAAACAAGAATTAGTTGAGAAAATGGCTAAAATATTTATAGAATTAAGCATCTCACTTGATGTAGAAAAAGTGATAGGTACTATCTCTTCAAAGGATAATGGTAAAGCCATAGTAGAAGAAGTCTCTTCTTCTACCCAATGTGAAGACCTTGTGGAATAATAGGATTCCTCATATGATGCCTCACAACCTTGAGCTAATCCTTCTTGCCAACACCATTCCATACAAAAATAGGATAAACATTATCATTGTATGGAATGTAATGCTTTATTAAGAATTAATGACTGAAGAAGAAGGTAGTGATAAGAAACCCCCTCAAGAAGTAGTTTATATGTTGCAAGCAAAGAAAACCTATGACACTCTGGTAGATACAATCCAAATACAAAATTGGGCCAGTAATAGAATAGATATTATTTTAAATCAAAATTATAGAAATAGTATGACATAAGACCTGATCAAAGAAAAAAGTCAAGATATGCATAAAGTATGGGTTCCTAAGAAAAAATCTAGCCAAAGTCTAGAACCTCATAAAAAATAGCATTCTTCTTATAGTCCTAAACCTAGTTCTCCTCCTTACAGATAATCCCCTAAAGCTTGTTATAGAGCTAATTTTTTTTAAAAAAGAAAGGACAAGAAAAAGAAAAAATAAAAGGAAAAGAAAAATTCATCAATGCCAATGTAGAATCCTCCAGAATGGATACATTTGATGATGAAAAGTTAATAGCTTCTCTTGACTCTAAAGAACAGCTATTACTTAAAATGCCTGGTGCATACTATGATGCCCTAGTAGATTATTCAGGTATCCAAACTCATTCCCAAAGTGAAAAAACTCCAACTTTTACTATGGATTGGAAATACATGAAAATTTGATAGGATAAAATTGATGATATCCAAGGCTTCATAAACAATTAGCTAATCCTTGAAAGAAAATCTTCCAAACATGCTATACAAAATGCCACTTTTAATTTTATAGGCATGTTATGAAGATGGTGGAACTAGATTGAATGAGATGTTAGGTGTAAGCTAATTAATGGTCCTTCTTTATTATTAATCAACACCATTACAAAACAATTCATAGGTGATAAGAATGAATGTGAATCTAATTTATATCAGGAATGGTTTTTCAAGCCTAGGTTTCACCGTATTAAAGATTTACCCACCTTTCTTAGTACCATGGAAGAATGGTATTATTTTGGTATATTAACCCATGACATAGAAGCAAAAGAACACTTGCTTAGTTGCCTACCTCAACCTTTCTATAACAAATATCATGCTAAACTTAAATAGCAAGGTTTGAATTTAGATGAAATGAGTTTTAATGCAATTAGAAAATTTATCGCTGAAGTCAACCGAGATTTATGTTATGATCAATGAGCTCAAAAATTAGTAAAATATCTAAGTAGAAAAATAGGTAAGTCTTTATGTTTAGAGCTATGTCCTGAAGAAAAGTTTCTACAACCAAAGTCCCACACCCGCTATTGTGAGAAATGCAAGTTTAAAAGAAAATACAGATGTCCATAGCAACAATGGAGGCATAAATACCCTCCTCAATATTTGACAAAAATGTTTAGATGAATGTTTAAATGAAAAAACTCTAAGGTCAAAAAGAGTGATGTTAAGTGCTTCCTGTGCAAAGGTAATCACTTTGCTTGCCAATGTCCCAACCAAGATCATTATCCCAAAAAGGTTCATTTTATTGAAGCACATAACCTCTTTGAATAGCACTATGACCTTATATCTGACTCTAATGTCCCATTTTCCCTTGGTGATATTCTTCTCAAATCCTTTGATAACTTCATTAATGGTCTCCTTAATACAAATCCCGACAATGTCGTAAATGACAACCCTTCTTCTTCTTGAGTGGGAGATTTAAATGATTATGGTATCATGTTCTACAACCACATGAATTGACACTTCAATAGAGGACAAAAAAGCCCTCGCCACCAACTCAGTAAAACTTCCTAGACTGATGATGAGTCTTCCTCTTCTAGACCTCGTTGACATCAACATCAACAGGTAGACCTGATGAAACATGATCCTATATATAGAAGCTTAAAAACCTAGGTTGTAGAACTACAACAAAAGCTAAAATAGACACAAGTAGATGACATTCATAAGTACATGTCTATCAAACAAAAACCAAAGGCAAAAAAGAAAGAACTCTTACTTCAACAAGATCACTTAGAAGAAAGAGATCTTTTCTATTAAGATTCTCAACAGAGCTTTGATACAGAAGATGAGTTAAGGAAATTAGAATTGATAGAAGAAGAATCTTCTAACCACTCTTCTTCTGCCAAAGAAGATTCACCTAAGTCAAAATAATTTGATTTAGGAAAATCCATCTGGCATACCCATAGAATTAAATAATTACAAATATTTATACAATGGGAAACCCATGAGCTTGAACAATTACAACATGAAGAAGAGAGTGAACAAAGGGCAGCAGTACCAAGAAGAAACAAAAACAGCCATGCCAATCCAACTAGTGGATAAAAATCAATAGGTACATTCTACTATTCCTGTATGTACATTCCTACTTAAATTTCCTTCTTATAAGGCTTATCCTGTGAATGCATTAATAGATAGTGGTGCAGAACTTTCTTTATCAAGAACCAATGCCATACCTAGACATTTCTGGTACAAGAAAGAAAGATCATGTCTCTTTCAACACACAAAAGAGATCCATTGACCATTAGATAGAAATTTTTGTAGAAACTTCCGAAGGTAAGACTTTAAAAATCATAGTATCTTAATTTGATATACCTTCTTATGATTTACTTCTGGGAATAAAAAATCTACATCAATTAGAACCTTATACTATTAGTTTTAATTATATCATGTTAGAAGGTCAGAAATTTACTAGGATATCTAATTATGTAGGTCGTTTTCCAATCCAAAAAATCCAAAAGCATGTAAAAATAGAATGGATCATGAGTGTAGTAAAAAAACTAGATAATCAATTTCAAAAAATTAAAAAAGTAAATTATTAGATTTAGCAAGTGATGATGTAACATGTTTTAGATATAAAATGAAACACTAACATCATATTGATCTTCAAGACAACATAAAGATTAGAGCAAAATCTCATCACATTAGCATGCCACCCACCTCAAGGTTGAATGTGATGAAGCGATCAGACAGCTCTTAGCCAAAGGCTTAATCCAACCTAGTATAAGTATGTTTTCTTGTGCTACCTTCTATGTTAACAAATGAGCAAAGTTAGTAAGAGGTAAGAAACATTTAGTGGTAAATTATAAACCTCGTAACAATCTTATCAAGCCTATGCAACATCCAATCTTGAATAAAGATGATTTGTTCCAATGCTTGCACCATATACATGTCTATTCCAAATTTAACTTAATTCTTGGATTTTGGCAAATCTAAGTTTGCCCCGAAGACCACTAGAAAATAGCTTTATGTTTTTGGTGCCTAAAACAAAGGATTGAGGAAATGAAGTAACTCAATTGCTAGCTTAATCTAACTAGCTACACCTAACTAATCCTAACATAGGTATCGAATCCCACTTGCTGTACACATCTTGAACACGATTAGTGCTACTAGGTTATCAAACATTAAGCATTACTAGGATTACCAAGCACCAAGTGTATGCTCAAAGTGGTTGTACTTATGTGCTTAATTAATCACTGCTTACTCTAGCTTAGTTTAGCTTAGTTTAACCTAATTGATTATTTAATTACTCAAAGAATTAAAAAAATTGCATACAACATTAAATGCATAAAATAATTAATTAATCTATTTCCAAGTGTTGCAAGGTTTATCAAAAGGCTAATATTTATTGGTGTTTACACTACTATGCTCAGGTACATCAGTGCTCGAATAAAGATCCATATACTTTCTAACTCTTATTGTAGACACAAAAAAAATATTCTAACTCTCAAATGATAAAACTGCAAGAGCTCCAATATAACTATGACAAGACATCCCCTAAACATGATGGTTAAGCACATATTTATAGACTTTATTGTGAAGTTGTGTCAACAGGGCCTACTTAACACAGCAAATGCTATGTCAACGTGGCCTTGTCAATAGGGAAACACCATGTCAATGAGGGCCCATAGACAAGGCCATGTCAATGGGGGCCCATTGATGTGACACTTTGATGCTTCATCATATGGTCTATAATATCATGACTTACTTAGTGTATTATGGTTTAAGGTAGTTGAATTTTTTCATTGTTTCAAGTATTATGAGTTGTGATGACTTTGTCATAAGCTTGCCATAATTTGTTGTCTATTGAAATTTCATGTGTAACCTTGCCACTCTTGGTGGACATGTGCTCAATTTTCCAGGTCAAAGTTGAAGTTAAAAGTTCAAAAACAAAGATTTGAAGGAGACTTTATTAGCTAGTAAGCTTTGACAAGGCTAAAACTTCATTATTATAGAGTTACATCAGGTTTCCCAATACTAGAATTTTAAGTATGTTAAAGTGATATTATGAATAAGATGATTTTTATATTAAAGATATTTCTTTTGGGTGTTGGAACCCTGAAATAATTGTAGTATAGGTACCCCCCAAGATACATAGTTTAATTAGAATTTTATTACTCAAAACTGGGTACTAGAACCAAACCCATGACTTCAAGCTATATTATATATGTTTACATACTATCATTTTGAGTGATGGCAAGGTGCTTATTTCTCAAGTTGTAAGACCTAGGTTTGAGCCTAGGTGTAACTACCCGAAATAGATTAGGCTTTCTTTTATCCCTTGACTCTTTAAAGATCTTGTCTTTACAAGATGAACATTGAGCCTTTAGATGAATAATGAGTTATTAGCCTACTAGTAAGCTACTTGATTTGGAATCTCCAAGTCATGAATTTTATTCTTGTTGCTAAAGTCATAAAGTTCTAATTGAACTATGTATCTTGAAGTATACCATGTTCCAATTAGAATTGATTCCAACACACCCTCTCATGTTCCAATTAAATATATTAGAAGGTTGTTTTAGGTCAACATCACTAAAGAACACCTATATATTGTTGCTCATGTGTTATTTCATTATTAAGTTCATTATTTTACCTAAAATAGCAACTTTACAACTAACTAATCATGTTGAGTTAAAATGGTTGTTAACATTACCTAAACCTTGTTTGCAATGTGCCTCCAAAAATATGATTCTTGTGTTAGGTGGCACCATGATGTTCCTTGCAGCATTTTTCTTTAGCATCTTGATTCTAGTTTATTATTAGTATTGTTAGCTAAAATGAAAGAAACATTCAATTTTGAGAAAGATAAAAGGGAATAACATTTAGGTGGAGCTACACAAGACAAATAGTATGTGCTACAGAGATGTAACAAACTTAACTATTAATGCCATGCCACCACTACCATGATTATTATAATAGAGTTTGGGTTTTGCCACCTCAAACCCACATGAAATTTATACAAAACAAACATAATTTTTTTGCAACCAGATAATAATAAGGATGCATTCCTACTAGTCTTTTCACCATGATAGGCATTTTTCATCATAAAATTTCATTCTCCAAATTAAATCTCCACTTTTATTTTTTATTTTTTGAATTCATATGTCCTTTTCAACTATTTCATCATGTTCATAGCCTTTCTAGCTCTCTATGAACTTCAATTTCATGAGAAAAATCCTTGTATTTTTCAAGATATTTAATGTGAAATTTTTTTTCCTACAGCTCCACTAACAAGACCTTGTATATGCATTAGATCCATTGATGCAAGGTAAAAACACCTATAAATATGTATGGATCCTTAATGATTTTTCACATTTTCTTCCAAATGAGAGAAGAGTTTTTGAAATTTTCAAAGCTTAGAACCTTCCAGGAGCCATATCTTCTAAGCTATTTGTCTGATTCACTCTGTTCTTTAACCTTGTAACTACTGGAGGTAAGCTCTTTGTCATGGGGGCCACAAACCTTAAGTCTTTGATGAAAAATTTCTTACTCTCACACAGATTTAACAAAGAAATTAATATTAAAACATTAAATTATAAGAGTTAAACCCTTCCAACAAGCTCCAGTGATATTTTAAGTTAAAAATCATTCAAATAATAATAAAATAATCTATGTGTCATGATCAAAACTTAGCCTAAGTGTAACTACCCAATGAGACAAGGTCCTAAAATGTTACAAGTTACACATTGAACCTAATCCTTGGTTATGTTTTGACCATATATGTTATCAAAAGGGAAGCACACATAAGAAGGAGGACCATCCTAACTGAGGGACAAATGACCAAGAGTGGGAAGGAGTTAGGAAGAACCCTAGGAGCAAGAAGAAAAGTTCCATGCAACTGTACCTCTTTGGGAGGAGTTGGAAGTGGAATCTATTAGGCAAATTCCACAAGCTAAAATAGAGCAATCCCACTGAGATGAGGCACTAGGACTAAGACCAAGAGTTGAGGTCACTTTGAACAAAGCTTATCTCAATCAAATCAAGTCTCATGATTTCCAACATTCAGTTCTCTCATAAATGAACTTTAGACCATTCTTGGAGTTTGCTTCAAAAGTAGTCAAGATGTAGTTATAAAGCTCTCCCATGTGGCTAATCACCACTTCTAGTGGGAAGTGGGGCATGGGTGAGACCTATCTTTTTTGAAACAATTGGCAAGTAGATGCCACAATGAAGGTCAAGGACATTAGTGTGTCTTAGTCAATGAAAGCCATTACAAAGGCCCTTAGGTTACTAGAAATTGAGGCAAATATTTTTGAAATCCCAATGCAGGAAGATCTTGATATTAAGAAAAAATGGACGCAACAATGTTATAGAGTCGATCATAAGGAGTTTGGAGCACTAACCACGATGAAATGTGCATATTTCAAGATTGTGTCCTTCCACCTAAAGCCAACGATGAGGCTAAGAAAGATCACAACTTTATCTACTCATGCATGTACTACTTTAAGTAGTAGATTCTCGTTCAACCTTCCATAGCTTATCTATCTTGAGATAGAGAAGTGATTTAAAGAAAATGAACATGGAAGGAAGGCACTCACCTTCCTATGTCTCATCCAAAAATTATGCAATATGGGAGGCATAACACGCTATACAAATAATGCTATCTAACATGTTCCATCTACTTCCTATGTGGAGATGATGAAGGATAAGGTGCCTGTTAAAGTAATCTAAGAAGAGGAGCAACAACCACCATCTAGTCACAAAACAACAATGGAGTCTTGTGTTGCTTTTTAGCACATGCATGAGATCTGAGAGCAACTCTTCCAAGAGTAGGAGCAGTAAGTAGGAACAAGTGGCAAAGATCCATCTGTGTATCACCTAGCAATGAGTCACCTCAACGAAGTAACTGAAACAATCAACTAGATGGAAGGAGGTGGGCCAATTTTCTTAGCTCAAAGAATGCATCTATCCATGAGATCAAATCCTAGTGTCCAAGAGGTAATGGTATTCCTTTTGCAATAGCAGAAATTCCCAGAAATCTCTAGGAATGTTACTACTTTTTCAATGCATTTGGAGGAGGGTGAGGAAATGATTTTCTTGATGATGTAGCACCATGAGTAGGAGATCGCAACATAGGTAGTTGTTGATAGAATTTCTGAAGCATTAAATGCACCTATTATGTTTATGCTAGACATTTCTGCACTCAAAGATGTGTAGATATCTACAGGAACCTTTAATAGTAGATTAAGTACAACCTAGCATGAGGAGTTGCAAGACCAACTAGTGGGAACCAAGAAACCAAGTTTGCATCTAGATACAATCACTATAACCTAGTCAGAGCTACTAGAAGCTCAAGGCAAATCCATCATATTGGAAGGGTAGCTTCAAACAGCCTAAGCTAAAAACCAATGCTTGGCTATGGACATTGCTGAATTAAGAGCTCATCTCATAGATCCCACATTTCTCAACCCTGCACTAACACATGATGAAGCCTTCAAGAAAATTGAAGATAAGCTTAAAAAGGTTGAAATTCAGAAAGAGATGGTCATCTTTGACCAGTTTATGGCCAATGCCAAAACATATAGCATTCAGAAGGACTTGATTTAGATGTGCTAGGAGAATGCGATTTTGACCATAGAAAATCATTGCTTGTGGAATGTTGATGTGTAGAAGCATCAGATGAAAGATTTTATCCATCAACAATAGGAGCAACTAGCTAGAGTAAATCATGAATTGAGAAGATTCACAACTAAAAACAAAAATCTCTCCATGGAGGAAGTCTATGCCCTTCACCAAAAATTTTCAATAGAGATAGCCACTTGGAAAAATGAGGCTCTCAAATTGGAGAGAGTCAATAATGATTATAGAGATCAGGTCACTCTATAGAAAGAAATTAATGAAAAAGAAATTCAATTTGTGAAGGCAAAGACGAATGAGCCCCTTCAGCAACTCTAGTAAAGAGGCAATGTATGGTAGCCTATCTTTAATGGGTTGAATGCATATAACAAAGCAGAAATCTACATGAAGGAGTTGCAGATCAAGGAGATGACAAAATACATGAAGCTTGTCAATCTCTATTATGCAAACCTAGTGCTGCTGACTACCAGTAGGCCATGGTCAAAATTGGAGAAACAAGTGTCTAGCTCGTACTTGTTGTATGAGGCAAAGTTCAAGCATCATAAGAACATCAAGTAGAAGCTTGAGATTACCAATGTTGAACTTGAGTTTCTCAAAGAAAAATTCACTGATCAATGATCAACTACTAAGAAAATGGCCAAGCAAATAAACAACTACTAGGAGCTATGTAATGCACTTAGATTGTTTAATATTGAATGTAAATAGTTTGCTGCCTAGTTCGTGAATGTTAAGGAGTTATTTCCTACAATGCCCTATCCGTGGGATGTTTCCATTCTAGTTCACATTGATAAAGCTGTGTGGATTGTCAATGATCCTTGAAGTAAGTAGGAGAAGATGAAGACATTGTTGGATGCCTTTCATCTTTCACTAGAAGCTGCAACTGTTGCAAGACAACCACAACCTCCTTAACGACTACATGTGCTCGAAGTATGAGAAGGATCTATGAAGCCTTAGAAGCCTCCACCACCTAGGACTATTTGATCTTCTCCAACATCTTTGCATCACCTAAGGAATTATGCTTGTTAATTTTGTTCTAGTATTCAATTTCATTGTTTTGAACACCAAACTTTTCTAATTATTGTAAGCTATGCACTATGGGCACTTAGTTTTTGTCGTGTTGTTATGTGTTTGTTTCTATGTCAACAATCCCATTCCTTCCCAAATTTTGTAAAGAATTCATTGATGATTTTTCATTCAATCATGGTAGTATGATGAAGCATCATGGTTGGGCTACGTCGACAAGATCTATTTGACATGATCCTGTCAATGTAGGGTTTGACTCGTGGACATGTACTTGTTAATGGGGTACCCTATTTTGCCTATAGATGTGCACCTTCTACTACATTTATGACATTCCTTTCATAATTTATAGTGAAGCTCTAAAAGTTTATCTTCCAGAAAGTTAGAATATTTTCTAAGTACTCGCAGTAGGAGTCAAGGATTGTATGGATCTTTATTCGAGCATTGTTGTACCTAAGCACTTCAGTGTGTGCAGCAATAAAGATGAGCTTTCTAATCAAACCTCGTAGAAATTGGACTAGATTAATTGTTTCTTTAAGAATTTAATATTTTAAAAAATTCCCTTTAATGTTTTAAGTAATTAAAGTAGTTATTTAAGATAAATTAAATAGTAAACATAAGTATGACCACTTCAAGCATACATGTAACGCTTGGTAATCCTAGTAACGCTTAACGTTTTGTAACTTAGTAGTGTTATACATGTTCAAGATGTGTATGACAAGTGGAAATGGATGCTTATGTTAGGATTAGTTAAGTGTTAGCTAGTTAGATTAATTTATTAATTAGTTACCTAATTCTTTATTTTTTATTCTTAGGCAACTTAGAACACAAAAATATAAAAATGATAAAAAAACATATGCCTTAGTTATACTTAACCTACTCTTGTACTCACAAGTGTAACTGGGAAGACAATGATTGCAATAGTTGATCCACCTCCTATACTAGTGTACGTTAAAACCTACAAGTCCTTAGAAGTTGACTGAATCATGTGTAAACGCTTGTGATACGTATGGTTGGGCATAGGGTCTACTTGCTGCTCATCAATACACTTGCACTTCACAAGTGAAACTAAGAAGATAACAATCACATCTGTTAGATTTACTTCCTAGACCTAATGCACCTAGAGAGCTAAAGTCTATGGAATTAGATGAGATCACTTAGTGACAGTTAGTGATTTATATGGTTGGGCATAGGGACCACTCGCTGCTCATCAATCTTGGAAGAAATTCATAACCAATATTTTATTGCTAATAAATTAATCATTACATTCATGTATGGCCTTGGAATTTATAGAAAATGATTTTATATCAAGATGTATCTATTGAAAATTGGTTTATCTTCCTCATAAACAAAGTTTTGCTTTGCACTTACATGATGTGATGTAAAAACATGATATTCAAGTCATTTGTGCTAACTATTATTCTTGTTTTTGTTTATTTGTTGAGCTAGACAATGCTTCTATGGTGCAACATGCCTGGGATATAGAATCAATTATACATAAGCACATAGTGTTGATAATTTATAAGTGGATTATGGACTTTGTTGTTGAATTTAAAAAATATTCTAAAGTTTTATGTTTTATCAAATTATTTAGTCTTCCAGTCATTTTTTAGAAAGTTGAACAATAGATTGTTAGTCTTCTTTGTTTAATTAAGGATTTAAAATCTATTTCCATGCTATTTGATTATCATATATGTTTTTTTTCTTTGTTGAAATCAATATCTTTAATTAGAAAAAGTAACTAGTGTTACAAACAAGTAAGAATACTTATATTCAACTAATCATATATTACAATCATCCTAATTATTGGAACCTTTATCTTTGTGAAGGACATTTGTTTAATGCTTATTCTCATATGCTCCAAAAAAATGATGTTGAGAGAAAAAAAATGTGTTGAGGTTAACAATGAAAAGAAAAACATAATTTGAAGTTGAAGATACAAAAAATCAAGCTACTATCAATGATAACAATGATTAAATGACAATGAAACAACTAGAGAAGACGAAAACTTCTATAAATATTTTTTCTAGAAGAAGTATTGATTCGTCTAAACAAACATTTTGCAAGAAAATTTTTTCCTCATTTAACAAGAATAATATTAACTTAAAGATTTAACCTTATATTAAGAATTAGGCTAAAGCTAATGATAAAGAATCTTGATGTAAGTACAATTCTGATTAACAATCTATCATGTAATTTGTGCCATCATGTTATATAAGATCTTCATCTCCTACAAAAGTTGGTATTTCACCGGAGTTTTCTATTGCTACCTCAAATTATTTTTGTATTTTAAGTCCAAAAATGGATGTTTAAAGTGATTCAAAAATTCTTAGGATTTGTATTATTCTCCCTACTAATAATCAAAGTAAGGATTTGTAGGGTTTAGGAGCAAAGGGTTCGAACATGGCAAAGAACGATAATGACATGATGGACATGGAGGAGGAAACTTTCAAAGATATGGGCTTGGATCCTCACATGGTATGCACCTTGGCTATGATGTGGATAACAACACCTACTCCAATCCAAGCTAAAGCCATTCCACTTGTGCTAGTATGTAATTTTTATGGTATGATTCATTGTGATTCTTAAAGGGGAAATTAGGAATATTTTAAGTTTCCATTTCTCTCGATAATTTAAGGCCAATTAACTGGTTTATAGATTAGGAATAATAGTATTAGCAATTGTTTGATGGAATGCGATTCTTTGTAAGTATGTTAACCTTGTTTTTTTAAATTACTTTGCCTATGTGTGATGTTAGAAAGAAAAAGATGTTGCGCGAGCTAAAACTGGCTTGGGGAAGACTTTTGTGTATCTTCTACCCCTTCTTTAGAAATTGCTTTCAAGAGGTGACTCAAATACAAAGTCTCTAAGTGCTGTTATTCTTGTTCCAAGTAGAGAGCTTCGCCAGCATGTGTGTAAGATAAATTACTAGTCAAGGTTATTGGCCAACATAGTATGTTGATATAGGTAAATATTTTTGGGAGTAGACTATAGGTTTTCTAGCATATCTTTAATTTTTCTATCAAATTTATAGGTGCATAGAGATGTTTTCTTACTTTTGCAATCCTACAAAGGTTTCTGGAAAGTTGTTTCCCTAAATGGTATCATGACTCCTATAGAGTTGGTAAATATTGGTTATTTGATTTTGTTATTTCATTTCATTTGAATAATTAAGGATATTTACTGGTAACTTTATTTGATACGCTGAATTTTCTATGTTTTTGATTATGTAGGATATGTTTATTCTTTTTATGTTTATATAGTAATTTCAACAAGGGGCTATAAGCACTATATTCTCAAGTTTTTTTTTCATATATTTTGTTTCTTGTTAAATCATTACAGTGGGCTACACTAGTAGGGATGCCAGATGTCATTGTTGCCACACCAGCTAGCATTGCATCAGGTCTTAAAGAAGGTATATTACAACCATGGAAGTTGGTTGATTCACTTTCAACACTAGGGCTAGATGAGGTATGTTGTGATGCATCAAGCTATTTAGAAAATAGAATAGCTAAATAATTAAAAAGGACGTGATAAATTGTGGCATGATCGAAAAATTACATTTGTATTAAAAAGAATGACAAAGAAAAATCATGAACCTAGTCCCAAATGGATGCATTAAAACTATGATGACGCTGAATTTCTTATCATGATAAGATCAGTAAAATTCAATGTAAGCTGAAATTAGCATACTTAAAAAAAAATTTATGTTTAGTTTTCGCACTAAAGTTCCACCGATGGATTAGCAACAAAAAATTGAGTCAATGCAAACATCTATATTAAAGGTTGTTGGCTTTTAAGGTATCTATGTTGGTCTTTTAGTAAAGATTCCATATTTTGAATTAAGACTAAGTGGCATTGGATTACTGGTTTAACTTCCCTCTCTTTTGTATTTGTTTTTTTTTTATTCTTTTTAAAAAAATGCAGTTGCACTATAGTTAGAGATGCAAAAAAATTTATTGCTTCAAACATTGCTTTTAATTTTGTTTGAAAGAAGCCTTGTTTCTAACTGGCCCCTCCTATGCACTGTTAAGTCTTTTTATTCAACATAGTGTAGGAAGTTGTTTTCAACCAGACTTTTTGCCTTTGCCTGTAGGAAGATCTTCTACTATCATATGGTTATGAAGCTGATCTAAAAGCATTGGTCCCACACATACCACATTGTTGTCAATGCTTGCTAATGTCAGCAACATCAAGGTTGGTGCACATTAGGGCATTAGGGCAAAGAAATCACAATAAAACATGACTAGCTACTTGTTCTTGGCTAATGTTTTGTTATTTATTTATTTGACTTGGTTCTCATAAAACTATTTTTTCTATGTTTTGAACACTTTTCAATGGAACTCTATGAGGATTTTCTACACCAATTTGCTATATTTAACAAATTTTGGCAATTATTACCAATGAGGATGTGGAAAAGCTTACAAAGCTTGTGCTGCATAGTTTAGTTACATTGACACTAACTAAGGGGAATGGAAATGGCCATGAAATTGTCCTTATAAATGTTCAACAATTTAGGGCAACAATGAGTTTTCACTCTCATTTTAATTTTCTTCTTGTCAATATATGGTCAATGTATGGCCAGTGTATGGCTTTTTGTAGATTTCATTTAGATCCTTTGTTTAAAGATAGACTACCAGCTTTCTAGAGGTTAATTTTATTCCTAATATTTTTTAAAGTTTTGTTTTATCTTTGTAGATTTCATGTGATTTCCAAGATAAGCTATTGTACATTCTTGCACTCCACCAATTGGAATTAGTTGTAAAGGAAACTTTAATTTTTGTTAATTCCATTGATATGGGTTTTAGGCTGAAGCTATTCCTTCAACAAGTGTGACTTCATCATCTAGATTTGTCTCTCTAAAAGTGGTAGGACTCTTGATAGTTTTTAAAAATGGCTTCTTTTAGTTATCAAATGATTCTTATGCCAATTTTAGTTTCCTTTTTTTTTCTTGTTTCTTTAAATTGTGTGATTCAGTGTTTTTGTAGTGACATGGCCCCTAAAGAAACTAGGATTTCTATACTCAACACACAACAACAAATAACCAAAAACCAAAATAAGTAAATTGAAAGATAAACACAGAAAAGAAAAGAGCATAAAACTGTGTTCCAGATGCTGCAGTGTGTCAACTATGTTGTTAGGAATAGCATTTTCTTAACATACTTTGTGATTGTAAGTTGTTAGATTACCTTTACCAAAGTTCATATATGTTATAGGAAATAATTTTATTTGGAATTTATTATTGAATGTGAAATCATTGGGGTTTGGTATTGAGCTTCATGCTTGAAAAATTTGGATCCATCATTTCTCATAGACAAGTGATAATGATGGGATCTGAAGTTTTAAAATATACACCTCAATGCTTTGAACTTTCACAACTTTGATCAATCTTTTACAATGCTAGATCTTATCCCTATGACATTGGAAATTGTTCTTGGATAAAAACGTAGCTGGTAATTGTGTTAGTTTGTCAACTAGTGAGTTGCAAGTTTGAGCTATGATTGAAGCATGCAATTTCTTTTAAATTCTATGAGAACACCTTAGTTTCTCTCATGATCATATTTTTCATGATGGGGTTTAGATGTTTGAACACTATTATTCAAGGCATGGAGTGATGTCATGGGTCATTTGTTGATGGTCATTAAGCTTTAAAATTAGGGATTCTCAAGTTTTACTAATGGTTTCATAGTAGTGTTAATAACTATCACCTACCAAAACACATTATTATCTAATTGATGAAATTTAATTGGATGATGTAGTTTTCATTTATTGCCAAATTTAGCAATGGTTTAATGTTACCAAATATAAAGCTACTGAGTTGCCATGATTTTCGATTAGCCTTAGGTGAGTGAGCAGCTACATTGAAAAATCTGAAGCAACAACCCAATCCCATGACACTATGAACTTGATGTGCTTTATTTTAGAATATCCTTGAAAAATATATGATAGGTCAAGCTACACAATGATATGTTCACTTAGTTTCCATTACCTAAGCTCTAACTTATATTCTTAAGTTTAAGCTTTAGATCTTAGGGCTATTCCTTTCTAATCAGCAAGGGTTGAGAACACTTGATCTATTTTGAAAATTGGTAGTTTTATCATCTTGTTGTAGTTCTAGTGCATAAGAAGGAAGGTAATGTACCACAAAATGAGTCAATAATAATAAAGATGTAAAAGATTTTTGTTGGAGAACATTTTGTGCTGAAGGGCTTTCCCCCCTCAATATAAAACCTAGGTTATAAAGCTAAAATGGAATTTTTACTTATGTTTACTAAGATCCTTTGAATCTATCAAACCAGTTTCAAAATTCCTTTTACAATTTTTTTTTAAATTTAAAACTCAATTTTACCCACATAAATCAAACCTAAGATGTGGGGTTATCAAGCCAAGAATCTTACCACAAAGCTAAGACCTCATTGTTATCAAGTCTACAATATAACTTGGATGCCAATAATATTACATATGGAATAGAATTTTGGGCACTCAAGAAATATCAAGAGCAATGTGTAAATGCTACTAAGATTTTTATGAGAAGTTTGAGGGTTATGCCTAGGAAAGACAAAGTGAAGGACAGTTGGCTAAGATGGTGTTGTTAGAGTTAGGTTGCAAATCTTGGGGAATAAGGGTTTAAAGGACTGATTTTTTTTTAGCAATTATAGAATGGCTTCATGCAATAGAGGACTATTTTTTTGGATAACTTTTAGTATTTATATAGTTCAAATCATTGAGGTGTATTGATGAGACGCGATATCGCATCCCCCGCGATATCGCGTCCTTCCCTGCGATATCGTGTACGCGATATCGAAGTCAGCCGCAATTTCTATAAATAAGAGGTGGCTCTCCCTTATTCAGGGATCCCAGTTTTAGTGTAGCGAAGCTCTGGCAATTTGATCCCTCTAGAGTTAGAATTTTCCCGTGTCTGCCGACAGTGTGGTGAATGTAATTGTACAGTGTCTTTATTCGAGTGTGTCGTACTTGGACACGCACATGACCGGAAATAAAGATCGAGA
>MNCI01027928.1:25956-53498 GCA_015680685.1 Gnetum montanum | reverse complement strand
AGAACCTGGTACAGGCCAGGATCAGCCGCCACCGCAAGACTATAGACCGTCAATGAGCCAATTGAGGGCCATTGCTGAGACAGTCAGTTGGGGAAGTCATGATCACTCCAGTCTCTTCCGTGTCATCAATGATGCCAAGCAGCCTACAATTTCAATTGATCGCACAAGGGGTGAGTTGTCAGTGCAAACAGGAGGAGGGGAAAGTAGATGGTCACAACAGATTTCTGGACATGCGGCATCTTTTCAAGTGCAATTAGAGACTAGTGAAGGGGCCACAGTGGTGGTCATCCAACACCAGGATGCTGCAGGAGCAGCTGATGTGGTTGCTGACCACATCAAGGAATCTTTTCATGTACCTGTTGTGCCACCGACAGATCTTTCAGGAGCACAGGATGCTCAAACCATTGCTGGAACCTCAATGACTCCTCCAGAACATGAGGATGCATTGGACAGATTGCTTCAAACAGGACAAGTTTTAATGTCTCTATTTGACATCCCCCAGGATGTAATGGTAATTCAGTCAGACCTCATTTCGACAAAGGGGAAACTGGTCATATCCGAAGTAAGGGCTGAGCATGCTGAGGCTGAAGTGCAGAAATTACAAGAGCAGCTCATCACCTTACAAGCAGCACAGCGGGACCCCTTGTGATTGGTTCCCGCAGACCAGTTAGAAAATTTTAGAACAGAGCAACTAACCAAATTAATTGCAAAAAATAAAAAGGTGGCAGAAGAAAAGGAGACGGCCACTTGGGATGCCTCAGCAGCAAAGTCACAAACGCATGTGCATCTTAAGGCACTCAAGGCCTTGCAGGAAGAGAATAAGCAGTTGGTTGCAAATAACCTTTGGTTGACTTCTGTGGAGAAGCAAAAGAATGTTCTCGATGAGCACTTTCATCGGCTGCAAGAGCAATTCATTCGAGTCAACCAAGACGTAAGCCGTTTAGCCCGAGAAAATCGAACCCTCTCAATGGATGAGGTGCACGCTATTCGACAGAAATCAGCCATCGAGATTAGTGCATGGAAAAATGAGGCTAAACGACATGAGAAGCTGAAGGAGCACTTCCGTGACCAGGTAGGGATGTATAAACAGATCCTGGAGAAGGAGATCCAAATGGCCAAAGCTCAAATTAACAGCATCAGTGCCCAACACACTGATTGGGGGGCCATTGTGGACACTTATGCCTACGCCCACCAAGCAGAAATTAAGAACTGAGACCTACAGATCCAAGACTTAACTGAATACATGGAGTTGGCAAATCTTCGATATGCTAACCTAGCCATGTTAACAGCAGGATGCCCGAGGTCAGAGCTCGAGCAGCAGGTAGCTTCCACCCATATTAAATATGAAGCAGAATTTGCAGAACGAAAGAAGTTGGCTGAAAAACTAGATGTTGCAAATTTTGAACGTGGGGTGGTAAAAGAAAGCTACCAAGGACAGAAAGATGTGGCAACCGACTTGGCTCGCCGGCTGACAGAACTTCATGAATATAAAGACAGAGCCAGAGCCTATGAAGAGGAACGACGGGTGTTCGCGGGGTGGTACGTCAAAGCTAATCAGATGTTCCCACAACTACCCTGTCCGTGGGAAGTGCCGACTCCATCAAACATTGGAGCATCAGCATGGACGACACAAGATCCTCGAACCGAAGAGGAGAAGCTCCAGGCTATTCTTCAGCATCATCAATCTTCAAAACTTGGAGCACGTGACAAAGGGAAAGTACCCATGGAGGAGCCACCGCCACCAGGAACTACATGAGTTCCACATTTTTGTAGTTGTAGCATTTTTTCTCTATGTTGTGTCTTCCCACACTGCGGCATTAGTCCATTTCTTTTTCTAGTTAATAATCTCATACCTATCCACTGTGTAATCACTGAAGCTTGTTCTCCTTGTAACTCGAGGACGAGTTTTTATTCAGTCGTGGGGATATGATGAGACGCGGTTTGCGTCGGCCGCGATATCGCGTACGCGATATCGCGTCCTTCCCTACGATATCGCGTACGCGATATCGCAGTCAGCCGTCATGTCTATAAATAAGAGGCGGCTCTCCCTTATTCGGAATCCCAGTTTTAGTGTAGCGAAGCTCTGGCAGTTTGATCCCTCCAGAGTTAGAATTTTCCCGTGTCTGCCCGCAGTGTGGTGAATGTGATTGTACGGTGTCTTTATTCGAGTGTGCCGTACTTGGACACGCACATGACCGGCAATAAAGATCGAGATTACTTCATCATTGCAGCATTCACTTAGTTTATTTATTGTTATTTATTTCATGTTATTTATTGCTTTCATAGCGCGGTGTAAGTACGACTTGACTACGAGCATCTACGGGTGTGTACGGCTAGTTAAGGAATCGGTTACTTATCGCGATTAGTCTCTCAACCCTAAACTCCTAGAAGCGGAACGAGTTCGACTTGATTACGAGCATTTAAGTGTGACTGCTTGGTAGCCCAGTGGTGTAGCTAGGGGGATCTACGCTTGGTAACCCAGTGGCGTATTTGGGGTCTGCGCTTGGTAATCCCAGTGGCGTACCTAGGCCTATGCTTGGTAGTCCCAGTGGTAGTCGTGCACGAAGTCCAAGATGTGTACGGTTGATCAAGGAATCGGTTGCTCGTCGCACTTAGGCTAGATTAGATTTTCTTACCTTTTCCTCTTAGCTTAGAATTAGTTAATATTATTTTCCACTGCCTTCAGGAGTAGCATTAGATTAGAACACATCATACACCTCATCTAGACTAAACCATACGTGACATATGCAAAACTAGTCTAGATGGGAAGACAGCGAACTACGACCTAAGGCTAACTATCTAGATACCACAACTAGTCCATCTGCGGAGTTCGACCGGATCGTGCATGCGACGCTCGTTTCATATGGTTGACTGTAGAAGTACCTCGCCACTCATCATGTATAGTTCAAAACTTTAGATCCAATAATTGTGACTTGTCTATGAAAAACAATGGAACCAAAATTTTTAAGCATGAAACTCGATGCCAAACCCCAATGATTTCACATTTAATAATAAATTCCAAATATAATTATTTCCTATAACATATATGAACTTTGGTAAAGGTAATCTAACAAGTTACAATCCCAAAGTACTTTAAGAAAATGCTATTCCTAACAACATAGTTGACACACTGCAACATCTGGAACACAGTTTTATGTTCTTTTCTTTTCTATCTTTATCTTTCAATTTACTTCTTTTCGTTTTTGGTTATTTGTTGTTGTATATTGAGTATAGAAATCCTAGTTTCTTTAGGGGCCATGTCACTATGAAAACACTAAAACACACAATTTAAAGAAACAAGAAAAAAGGGAAACTAAAACTAGCATAAAAATCATTTGATAACTAAAAGAAACCATTTTAGAAAACTATCAAGAGTCCTATCCAACTACAGAGAGACAAATCTAAATGAAGAAGTCATACCTATTCAAAGAATAGCTTTAGACTAAAATCCATATCAATGGAATTAACAAAAATTAAAGCTTTCTTTACAACTAATTCCAATTTGAGGAGTGCAAGAATGTACAGCAGCTTATCATGGACATCACATGAAATCTGCAAAGATAAAACAAAACTTTAAAAAATATTAGGAACAAAACTAACTTCTACAAAGCTGGTAGTGTATCTTAAACAAAGGATCCAAATGAAATCTACAAAAAGCCATACACTAGCCATACATTGACCGTATATTGGCAAGAAGAAAATTAAAATGAGAGTGAAAAATCATTTTTACCCTAAATTTCTGAACATTTTTAAGGATAATTTCAAGCCACTTTCATTCCCCTCAGTTAGTGTCAATGTAACTGGACTGTGCAACCTAAGCTTTTTAAGCTTTTCCACATCCTCATTGGTAATAATTGCCAAAATGTGTTAAATATATCAAATTGACTTAGAAAATCCTCATACAGTTCCATTGAAAAATGTTCAAACCATAGAAAAAATAGTTTTATGAAAACCAAGTCAAATAAATAAATAACAAAACATCAGCCAAGAACAAGCAGCTAGTCATGTTTTCCTATGATTTCTTTACCCTAATGCCCTATATAGAATTGTTGAATGGAAGATTGAGGAGGCACTAAAAAAAGATTGGTTGAAGGTCATTATGAAACCTTGAAGCAAGTTCATAGGTTGTTGATAAAATTTTCTATAAAGCAAGTAACAATGGAACAACATCTATTTTGTAGCTCAGTTCATGTTTACAAACTACCTAAAACATTATGCACACATTAAAACCATGAAAACATAGACCAACTATATTGCACTTATGAATAAAATGTGCACCAACCTTGATGTTGTTAACATTAGCAGGCATTAACAATGTGGTATGTGTGAGACCAATGCTTTCAAATCAACTTCATAACCATATGATAGTAGAAGATCTGCCTGCATCATCATGTTTTAATTCATCCATTTGGGACCAGGTTTATGATTTTTCTATATCATTCTTTTCAATACAAACATAATTCTTTAATCATGCCACAATTTCTCACATTTTCTTTAATTATTCAACTATTCTATTTTCTAAATAATTCGATGCATCACAACATACCTCATCTAGCACCAGTGTTGAAAGTGAATCAACCAACTTCCATGGTTGTAATATACCTTGTTTAAGACATAATGCAATGCCAGCTGGTGTGGCAACAATGACATCTGGCAATCCTACTAGTGTAGCCCATTGTAATGATTTAACAAGAAAACAAATATATGAAAAGCAACAAAAACTTGAGAATACAGTGTTTAAAGCCCCTTGTTGAAATTACTATATAAACATAAAAAGAATAAACATATCCTACATAACCAAAAACATAGAAAATTCAGCATATTGAATAAATTTGCAAGTAAAGATCCTCAATTATTCAAACAAAATGAAATAACAAAACCAAATAACCAATATTTATCAACTTTGCAGGAGTCATGCTACCATTCAGAAAACAACTTTCCAGAAACCTTGGTAGGATTGCAAAATAAAGAAAACCTCTCTATGCACCTATAAATTTGATAGAAAAATTAAAGACATGTTGAACAACCTATAGTCCACTTCCAAAAAAAACCTTGGTAGGATTGCAAAATTAAGAAAACCTCTCTATGCACCTATAAATTTAATAGAAAAATTAAAGACATGTTGGACAACCTATAGTCCACTCCCAAAAAAATTTACCTGTATCAACATACTATGATGGCCAATAACCTTGACTAGTAATTTATCATACACACCTACTAGGAAAGTTCTCTGCCTGGAACAAGAATAATAGCACTCGGAGCCTTTGTATTTGAGTCACCTCCTCAAAGTAATTTCTGAAGAAGCGGTAGGAGATACACAAAAGTTATCCCAAGCCAATTTTAGCCTGTGCAACAACAACCTTTCCTTCCTAACACCACACATAGGCAAAGTAATTTCAAAAAACAAAGTCAACATACTTATAAAGAACCACATTCCATCAAACAATTGCTGAAACTGTTATGCCTAATCTATAAACTAGTTAATTGGCCTAATGTAAGTGGGGTTACATTGCTTATTACTACATAACTTGTTACTTTCCCTTGATACATTGTGTTATCACAAACAAACTTATATATATATATATATATATTATGAGGTATATTATGATATAGAAATCCTATTTTTCATTTATAAGTTTTGAAAATTATAATCATAAATCTTGGTCCTCGTTCAAAAGTCATGAAAATTATAATGCACAAATCTTGTTCTTATCCAGAAATCTTAAAATATTTGACTCAAATATCTTATTTCTTGTCAACAAAGAAGATTCTCTCGGCCAAATTATATATATAGATTATAAATATATAGCTAAGCTAGTGCTAATCAACAATGAGGTGTTAGCTTAGTGGCAACACTTTTGATTTCAAGAATTTATGTCATGAGTTTGATTTTTGTGGGCAATGTTGTGTTAAAAATTTCTATGTGCACTATATATCTTGGGGTGTACTGATGTTTCAATTATTTTCGGTTCCAAAACCACCATTTTTTTAGTGATAGGTAGCTCAACCAATTGCTTTATTGTTTTATTAAATAAGAGCTATTAAAAAGTGAAGTTATAAATTATAATATAAATTGGATTTTTTATGGTGCATCTAATTTTTTTTCTCTTATATTTTTCTCCAACAAATTTGTATCTCTCACGATTCTAAATTACCTTTAATTTCTTCAACTAATGCTAAAATTTCTACTTATTTTATTGATTTAGAAAATGTTCTTGATCTTGAGAATGTAGATTTACAATCATGTCTACTTCTACTTATGTTTATGTAAGCAAGACACTTGATATTTTTCTCATTAGTAGCTAAGGAAGATCACATTAATAAAATTAATAATAAGCAAACAATTCAAAGTACATCATACCTAAGTGGAAAATAATAATAATAACATGGAAAGTAAAACAATTTCCAATTTTAAGGATGTATGCTTATTTGTGTAAACTTATAATTAAAATAATGCTTTGAAAATTTAATAGAGAAGACTTAACTGTTCATAGGGAGAATAATCCCAATCCTAACAATATTTTCATCACTTTCACCATTCATGCTTGGACTTAAGATACAAAAATAATTTGAGGTAGCAATAGAAAGCTCTGGCGAAATACCAACTTTTATAGGAGATGAAGATCTTATATAACATGATGGCATAAATTACATGACAGATTGTTAATCACAATTGACCTTACATCGAGATTCTTTGCCATTAGCATTAGCCCAATTCTTAGTATAAGGTTACATCTTTAAGTTAATTGTATTATTGTTAAATGAGGAGAAATTTTTCTGATGAGATGTTTGTTTAGATGAATCAATACTTCATTTAGAAAAAACATTTATAGAAGTTTTCATTTTCTCTAGTTTTTTCATTATCATCTAACCATTGTTATCATTGATAATAACTTGATTTTTTGTATCTTCAACTTCAAATTGTGTTTTTCTTTTAATCATTAACCTTAACACATTTTTTTCTCTCAACATCATTTTTTTGGAGCATATGAGAATAAGCATTAAACAAAGTTTCTTCACGAAGATAAAGGTTGAAATAATTAGGAAGATTGTAATATATGATTGGTTGAATATAAGTCTTCTTGCTTATTTGTAATACTAGTTACTTTTTATAATTAAAGATATTTATTTCAACAAAAAAAATCTATGATAATCAAATAGTGTGGATATAGATTCCAAATGCTTAATGAAACAAAGAATACTAACAATCTATTGTTCAACTTTCTGAAAAATGAGTGGAAGATTAAATATCTTGATAAAACATAAAAATTTAGAATATTTTTTAAATTCAAAAACAAATTCGAGAGTCCACTTATAAATTATCAACACTACATGCTTATGTATAATTGATTCTATATCTAAGGCATGTTGCACCATGGGAGCATCGTCTAGCTCAACAAAAAAATAAAAACAAGAATAATAGTTAGCATGAATGACTTGAATATCATGTTTTTGCATCACATCATGTAAGTGCAAAGAAAAACTTTATTTATGAGGAAGATAAACCAATTTCCAATGGACACATCTCGATGTAAAATCATTTTCTATAAATTCCAAGGCCATACATGAATGTAATAATCAATTTTTTAGCAATAAAATATTGGTTATGAATTTCATCCAAGATTGATGAGTAGCGAGTAGTCCCTATGCCTAACCATATAAATCACTAGCATTCACTAAGTGATCTTGTCAAATTTCATAGACTTTAGCTCTTTAGGTACACTAGGTCTAGGAAGTGCAAGTGTCTTCTGAGTCTCACTTGTGAAGTGCAAGTGTATTGATGAGCAGTGAGTAGATCCTACACCCAATCATATGAATCACAAGCATTTACACATGACCTAGTCAAATTCTAAGGACTTCTAAATTTTAATGTACAGTAGTCTAGGAGGTGAATCAATTGTTGCAATTGTTGTCTTCCTAGTTACACTTGTGAGTACAAGGGTAGGTTAAGTATAACTGAGGCATATGATTTTTATCATTTTTATGTTTTTTTGTTCTAAGTAACCTAAAAATAATGAATAAAAAATAAGGTAATTAATTACTAAATTAATCTAACTAGCTAACACTTAATTAATCCTAACATAAGCATTTGTTTCCACTTTTCATACACATTCTGAACACATATAACACTATTGGGTTACCAAACTTAAACGTTACTAGGATTACCAGGCATTACACATATGCTTGAAGTGGTTGTACTTATGTTTACTATTTAACTTATCTTAATTAACTACTTTAATTACTTAAAAAATTAAAGAAAATTTCTTAAAATATTAAATTCTTAAAGAAACAATTAATCTAGTCCAAGTGCTACAAGGTTTGATTAGAAAGCTTGTCTTTGTTGCCATGCACACTAAAGTGCTCAAGTACAATCGTGCTCAAGTAAAGATCCATACACTTTTTGACTCCTACTATGGGCACTTTAAAAATATTATAATTTTTGAGAAGAAAAACTTCTAGAGATTTGCTATATGAAAGGAATGCCATAAATGCAGTGGAAGATGCACATTTATAGGCAAAATAGGGTACCTCGTTGATAGGTACACATCCATGAGTCAAACCCTGCATTGAGGGGATCATGTCAATGAGATTCTACTGACACAACCAAACCATGATGCTTCATCATACCCCCATGACTGAATGAAATCTTATCCTTGAGTTCTTTGGAAAATTTGGAAAAGTATGGGATTATTTACATACAAACAAACACACAACAACACAAAAAAAAACTAAGTGTTTAATACAAAATGATGCCCATAGTGTACGGTTTATAATGATTACAAAATTTTGGTGTTCAAGACAAAAAAATTGAATACTAGGACAAAACTAACAAGAACAACTCCTTAGATGATACAAAGATGTTGGAGAAGATCAAACGGTCCCAAGCGGTGGAGGCTCCTAAGGCCTTGAAGGGCCTTCTCTTGCTTTAGGTGCACGTGGTGGTTAAGGAAATGGTGGTTGTCTTGTACTAGTTGCAACTTATGGTGGAAGATGAAAGACATCTAACAATGCCTTCATCTTTTCCTCCTAACTCTAAAGATCATTGATAGTCCATGCAACTTCGCCAATGTGAGCTAGAATGAAAACATCCCATGAATAGGGCATTGTAGGCAAGAACTCCCTAACATTCATGAACTAGGTAGTGAACTATTTACATTCAAGATCGAACACTCTAAGTGCATTATGAAGCTATTGGTAGTCATTCATCTACTTAGCCAAGTTCTCAGTAGTTGATCATTGATTAGTGAATTTTGCTTTGAGAACCTCGAGTTTGGCATCGACAATATCAAGCTTCTGCTTGGTGTTTTTATGATGCTTGAACTCTACCTCATAGAGCAACTACTACCTGGAAACTTGTTTCTCCAATTTTGATCATGGCCTATTGGTAGTTAGCATCACCAAGTTTTCATAACAAATATTGGCAAGTTTTATATATTCTATCATTTCCTTAATCTACAACTCCTTCATGTGGATTTCAACTTTGTTGTATGCATTCAACCCATCAAAGATAGTTTGCCATAGATCTCATTCACCTTTTCTTTCACCAATTGAATTTCTTTTTCATTAATTTCTTTCTATAGACTGGCCTGAACTCTGTAATCATTCTTGACTCTGTCAAATTTGAGAGCCTCATTTTTTCAAGTGGCCATCTCTATTGAAGATTTTTGGTGAAGGGAAAGGACTTCCTCCATGGAGAGATTTTTTTTTTAGCTACCAATCTTCTCAATTCATTATTTACTCTAGTTATATGCTCTTATTGTTGATGGATAAAATCTTACATCTACTACTTGTACACATCAAAATTCCATAGGCGATGATTTTCTATGGTCATAATCACATTCTCCTAGCATGTTTAGACCAAGTCCTTTTGAATGGTGTACATTTTGGCATTGGCCCTAGATTGGTCAAATATGGTCATATCTTTCTCATTCTCAACCATTTTAAGCTTGTTTTCTATCTACTTGAAGGCTTCATCATGTGTTAGTGTAGGGCTGATAAACATGGGATATGCAAGATGGGCTCTTAATTCAACAACCTTCATAGCCAAGCATTGGTTTTCTACTCGGGCTATTTCAAGTTGCTCCTCTAATATGATGCATTTACCTTGCACTTCTAGCAGCTTTGACTAGGTTGTAATGATTGTATCCAAAAGGTCAAAGACATCTAGAATTGATTACTTGGTTCCCACCAGTTGGTCCAGCAACTCCTTATGTTGGGCTACAATTAATTTGCCACTAATCGTTCTCACAAACATTTACACATCTTTGAGTGTAGAAACATCTGGTATAAATGTCGTAGGTGCATTTAATGCTTTGGTAATTCTATCAGCAACTACCTTTGCTGCTATCTCCCACCCATGGTACTGCATCACTAAGATAATCATCCCCTCACCCTCCTCTAAATGCACTAAGAAAGCAACGACGTTCCTAAAGATTTTTAGGAATTACTACTATTGCAAAAGGAATACCATTACCTCTTAGGTGCTAGGATTTGATTTCGTGGGAAAATGCATTCTTTGAGCTAAGAAAATTGGCCCAACTCCTTCTATCTACCTAATTTTTTAAGTCACTTCTTTAAGGTGACTCATTGCTAGGTGATACACAAATGGATCTTTGCAACTTATTCTTGTTCATTTCTCCTACTCTCACAAGAGTTGCTCTTGGATCTCATGCATGCACTCAAAAGTAACATGGGACTCCACCACTATTTTGTGAGTAGGTGGTGGATGCTGCTTCTCTTCTTATATTACTTTAGCAAGAACCTTCTCTACCCAAGAAGTGGATGGAGCATGTTAAACAGTGTCATTTGTATAGCGTGTTATGCCTCCCCTCTTGCATAATTTTTGGAAGAGACATGGGAAGGGAAGTGTCTTCCTTCTATGTTCATTTTCCTTAAATCACTTCTCTATGTCAAGATAGATAAGCTATGAAAGATTGATCAGGAATATACTACTTAGAATAGCACATGCATGAGCAAAGAAATATTTCAAGATTGTGATCTTGCTTGGCCTCATTATTGGATTGAGGTGGAAGGCCACAATCTTGAAATATGCACATTAGAAGTGATGATTAGCCACATGGGAGAGCTCTATAACTACATCTTTATTACTTCTAGAGAAAACTCCAAGAATGATCCAAATTGCATTTCTTAGAGAACTGAACATTGGAAATCATGAGGCTTAATCTGATTGAGCCAGGCTTTGGTCAAAGTAACCTTAAGTCTTGGTCTTGATCCTAGTACCTCATCTTAGTGGGACTACTCTATTTTAGCTTCATGAATCTACCTAATAGATTCTACTTTTGGATCCTCCTAAATAGGTCCTATTGCATCAGTCTCTGCTTCTTGCTCTTAGGGTTATTCTTGGCTCCTTTCCACTCTTGGCCATTTGTCCCTTGGTTGGGATGGTCCTCCTTCTTGCATGTGCTTCCCTTTTAGTGTCATTTATGGTCAAAACATAACCAAGTATTAGCATTCAATGTGTAACTTATAACATTTTAGTACCTTGTCTAATTGGGAAGTTACACTTAGGCTAAGTTTTGACCATGGAAAATTGATTATTTTATTATTATTTGAATGATTTTTAACTTAAAATGTCACCAAAGCTTGTTGGAAAGGTTTAACTTTTATAATTTGATGTTTTAATGTTAATTTCTTTGTCAAATCTTTATGAGTTATAAATTTTTTTGAAAATTTTTTCATCAAAAACTTAAGGTTTATGGCTCTCATGACAAAGAGCTTACCTCTGGAGGCTACAAGGTCAAAGAACAAAGTGATTCAGACAAATGGTTAGGAAGATATGGCTTTTGGAAGGTTCTAAGCTTTGAAATTTTCAAACTCTCCCTTCATTTAGAAGAAAATTTGAAAAATCGTTAAGGATTCATGTGTATTTATAGGTTTTTTTGCCTTACATGAATGGGTCTTGTTAATGTGTTTGATGCATATAGAGGGTCTCATCGACCAAGCTATAGGAGAAAATTTTTCACATTAAATATCTTGAAAAATACAAGGATTTTTCTTATGAAATTGGGATCCATGGAGACTTAGAAAAGTTTTGAACATGATGAAATAGTTGAAAAGGACTTATGAATTTACAAAAATGGAGATTTAATTTGGAGAATGACATTTTATGGATTAAAATGCCTTAAGGAGTGCACCGTTGGATGCATGATGGGGTGCACAAAAGATTTGATTACAAAAATGCCTAAGCAACTTAACTAATTCAACCAAGACATATGCAAGTAGGTCCTCCCCATAGCAGGCTCATGTTCTTTTTTCTTTTGCATATTATCAAACAAGGAGTCCATGGGTCCAAATATTCATTAATGGTTATGAAAGTTAAGGACTGAATCTAGAAGAATCTACCTAAGAATTTCAACATATCAAACTAAGACATTGAATAGAAACATGGACAACCAACAGTGAGGTAAGTTATGAAAAGCATTGATAGATGAGAGAAAATGAAATGGAGTTCCCAATCGTGATCACATGAAGTCCCTTGTAGATTTTATGGTTAAATGACCCAATAAAGTACTTACTTACTCCAGCTCAAAACCAACCATATTTAGTAACTTCGCATCATCACTCTAAGACAAAATTACCCCTAAGAGACACAAGAATTCTCCCATAGATCAATCACCATTCCTTATTTGAGAAGAAAATAGAAGAGGTGAGAAAGGGCCTTAGTTAAAGGGGCCCTTCAAGCATGGGTAACATGTCATTCTAGTCTCATAACTAGTGCCTATAACCTATTATGTTTGTCTAATAGGTGTTCTTTGAATTTCCATCATTTGTTTGTTTGTTTTTTTAATGTTTTTATGGATTTTTGGATGTGAACCACACCATGCAAAGACTTATTAACATCATGTTATTGGTTACCATGGAATGGTAATAAATCCATGAAAACACTCATGCACTCAAGTAAGTAGAGAGGTATAGAGAGCATTGAATCCCCTTGAAGTCACACCTCTTTTTAAACCTTTGAATCTTTCCCACGTTTGAAAACTACCAAGGTCACAAGTTTGTTAAAGTTTCATTAATGAAAAAGTGACCTCACACTTTCAAACCAAGAAGATCATAGAATTTGTGGATCAGTGGATGACGTGGACTCACTACCTATTCCATGAAAAAGAAACTATCTTAGTTATGAATCATTAAAATTCAAAAAATAGAAACTAGACATTAGCAATCAAAAACATTAAGTACAAATCACCATGAGCAAATAGCTATAGCATCATTGTGTCCTTTTGGCAACAAAGCACTTTATTAGAAAGTAAGAATAAAAATTCACACCAAAATAAAGTAAAATATAAAAGAAATTGGAAAATGTTTAAGAAAGCTAAAACATACTAAAAATGTTATAAAACAAAAATTGGGAAAAATAATAATGTGTAAAATAGAAAAGGGATAAAAACAAAGAAAGTGTAAAACAAAAAAAAAAGTGTAAAATACAAAAGTGTAAAACAAAAATTTAGAAAAATTGAAGAGCCATTTTAATGATTAACATAGATGGCCATCTCCCCTATGACTAAGTTGAAAGGAGGAGATCCAAAAAATTAAGCAAGGTTATCCATCTGATGAGACGTTACTTGCACTAGCTTGCTTAGGCTCATGGAAAGGTTTGAGTTGTCACATGTTAACCAATTACTTCTTGTTTGGACTTTCAAGTTTGTAGATCAACATGGCCTTAGAAGGAAAGGTTTCATATATGATATAAGACCTTTTTCACAATGTTTGAAAATTAGTCCATTGAGGTACGTGTGTGCTGTTCCAATAAAGGACCTTGTCTCTAGGTTAAAATTTTACTTTCCTTATTCTAATGTCATGGCAATTTTTTGTTCAATGCCTTATGTACTTTATTTAAGAATAGGGTCAGTAATCTATTCCTATTTATCACACTGAGATTGATCAATCTTTCTTTTTGTGCTAGGCTAAGGTCAACATCAAGGTCATAGGCTAATGAAAGTGGAAGAGTTGGTAATTTTTCATACACTAGCTCATAGGGAGAGTAGCCTATAGGGAGTTTCCATGTTGAGTGGTATGCCTAGAGGTTATCGCTAAGTTTTGTGCTCTAGTCTATCCTATATTTGGTAATTTTTCTCATTAAAATTTTTGAGATTTTCCTATTTGTAACCTTTGCTTAACCATTGGCTTGGGGGTGGTAGGATTTTTATTTATTTATGTTCAACCTCTAAGTGTTTCATGAGCTTGCAAAAAGTAGTATTTGTAAAATGAGTTCCATTGTTGAAAATCGGTGCATGTGGTACTCCAAACCTATTTCCAACATTTTGTTATACAAACCACACTACAGTGGAAGATGTACAGTTGGTGACAATTACTACTTCTACCCATTTGGTACAATAGTCAGTGATGACTATTTTGTATGCCTTTATGTTTGACATGGGTGTGAGGGGATCCATGACGTCGATGCCCTAGATGTTGAAGGATTCCAATGGTTGAATCCACTATTGAGGTTTCTCCATTTGAGCAATCATCCCACCATTGCATTGAAAATGTTCATAATAGTAAACAAATTAGTGGACATACCTAAAGATTTTTGGCCAATAATACACTACCATTAGGATCTTAATGATCATGCATCTTCTTACATAGTGGCCCCCACAAGGACCCTCATAAGCATCTTGGAGAACATGTAGTTGATCAACATCAAGGACATACCAATGCACCAAGCCATCATGATGCACCTTGTAAAGGTATCTAGTGATCTTCATGAAGCATTTGACCTAATGAATTAACTGTTGTTTCTTTTGGTGATCCAAGTCTTGTCGCATTTCTTGAGTGAGAAGATAAGTGACAATGCCATCATACCATTTTGGTTCAGTGGACACTTGTTCATTTATTGCACTATCAAAGAGGAGTTTATTAGGAAATTGATCAAAGAGTGGGATCTCCTCCTTTTTGTTGTCCCATCATAACTGAGAAAAATGATCATTGACCACATTCTCAGTTCCCTTTTGATCTACCATTGTAAGATCGAACTCCTATAAGATCACTAGCCTTGCCCTTACCCCTTTGGTAGGCACATTTAGCTTTCTTTATTTTCCTATGATCATGATTACTACTTTGCTCTTTGGATTCTTGTACAATTTTAAGAGTAATTTGGAATTCATCCAAAGATTCCCATATTTTGTTCACCTTGGTTGAAATTTTGAAAATAGATTTTTGAATCAGCAAGATTTTTTGCTGCACCACTTCATCAAATGGTGTCTCCTCCTCATTGTCACAAAATTCAACCTCCCTTTTTCTGATAGAAGGATCTTGGTTATATTTCTCAGCACTTTATCATTTCCTCAATTCTACTTCTTCTTCTGCAACCTAGTCAATCAACCTTTAGATTTGATAGGCTCTAAGCTCTAACAATCTCCCTTAGGCATAGACCCCAAGGGTTTTCCTTATTTCTAATTGAATCCCATCTATGATATGGTGAAGCTACTTCCTTTAAGAATAACTATGGCTAGAACATCTATGCAAAAGAGAATAATACCAATCCATGGTTGCATCCAAGGGTTCATGTATTTCTTATCGCTAGCCTTGGATTTACTTTATCAAGTTGGACACTTGAGAGTACATCTAATATTTTTCATTGAATAGCTCAAGCATCATACTCCATCTACGAATTAATTCTAGCTCCAAGAAGTGGTACCAACTTTCTACTTATTTTTTAACTATCCTAGGAAATAGCTTAAGTTTCTACTAATCATATTCAATGTTCTACAAAGCATAAGAATTGTGAAAGGCTTGAAGATGGGTTTGTGGATCTAAGTTATATCCCCCTTCAAATCTAGGGATATTATTCATATCCAATCTCTTAATTCTGCTATCTTTTACATGCCTAGTTGGAATTCTAACTACCTCTATGATGTTCAACATTCTTAAAGTTGTAAGAAAAAGCTCATCATCATCATGATTTTGATAATTCCTATGATGCCCTCTACTACCCCTTGATTCATGATACGGTCTACGATTACTATTTTCTCGTCGTTCACCTCCATCATGCTTTCATCCTCTGTGATTTTTGGTCAAATTCAGAGGAGGAAGAAGAACATGCATATGAAGAGGCCAAAGAGGGAGGAGGACTACCACCACCATGGTATCTGCCACCTCCTATCTACTTGTCATGGCTACAATCATCATATTTATCATCATCATGATGCTTGCCCAAGCCCTAGCCTTAACTTCCACTTTTTCATGAACTAGGATTGTTGATAGTGGATTGTAAATTCGGGTTCAAGTCTCCTTCACCAAAGTCAAGGGATAGAGAATATTCATGTTGAGAATCCCTAGAGTGAGGATCCTTATTATCTTTTTGGTTCAGTAGGAATAAGGAATTAGTGAACCATTTTCCCTTCATGGCTTCATGATGCTTCTCCTAATGTTAATCTCTTTTGCATTGTGTTTCAGTGGGATGGTAGTCCTAGTAGTCATGGTCCTACCCAACATATTCCTCATGGAGATCCTAAATGTGCAAGTTCTTAAGATTTTGTAGTAGCATCCTAGGAATAGATGGGTTGGGTGGTAACACAATGTTTCTCTCCATGTCTCTACATTGCAGCTAATTGTGCTCCAGTCTCTCCTATATTTTTGTGCTCAAGAAACAACATCAAATGCTCACTTTACCCTTGAGTGCATGTGCAAGATTTGTGAAAAACTTATATAGTAGCAATCTGCAAGACCAGATCAATATGGTGGCAACATAACGTTGTCGTCCATATCTCTCCACCACAGCTATTCATCCTAGTGTAGGATGAAGGTGAAATTAGGCACAAACTCATCTAGATGAGTATACATTACATTGAATTTTGGGGGCATTGGCGGTTTTGATTCATTATGCCTGTGAGAAGAATACATTTTCCCTTAGAAGAAAAATGACATTGTACTTTAATTATAATTATTATTATTATTATTCAAATGATTGTGACATTAGGGTTTGTTCCAAAAATCTTAAATAATTTCCACTAAGTCCTAGATAGTGCACATTACTAATTAAAAATCCCTAGCAATGGTGTCAATGATGAGCAGTGAGTAGACCCTACATCCAACCATATGAATTACAAGTGTTTACACATGATCCAATTGAATTTCAAAGACTTTTAGATTTTAATGTACACTGGTCTAGGAGGTGAATCAACTACTATAATTGTTGTCTTCCCAATTACACTTGTGAGTATAAGGGTATATGATGAATCATGCTTTGACATGCTCTGATATCATATACGCAATATTGGATACCTGATATTGGAGCCCAAGATGCAATGTTGAATATCCGATATCATAGGGTATATGCTAGCCTATAAATATAGTGCTTGGACACACAATTTTTAGTAAGTTTTGTCATAGTATAGCTAAGCTCTTGTAGTTTAGCCATTCTAGAGTTAGAATATTTCTAAGTGCTTGCAGTAGGAGTTTGAGTGTGTATGGAACTTTTTTTGAGCACTGATGTACCTGAGAATAGTAATGTGATAGAAATAATGATGATCCCTTTTGATAATCCTTGCAGCACTAAGAATAGATTAATGTTTCTTTTAATGCATTAAATATTCATGCACTTTACTTTAATGCACTTTAATTAAGCAATTAATTCCCAGTTATTAATGACCACAAGCACGACCACTTTGAGCATACGTGTAGCACTTAGTAACCTAGAAATGCTTAAAGCCTGGTAACCCAACAGTGCTATATGCGTTTAGGATGTGTCCGGAGAGTGGGAATAGGTACTTGTGTTAGGCTAGCTAGGCAGTAGATTAATTAGATATTAAATTCCTCTACCTTTCATTCTTGTTCTAGGCAATTAAACTTATAAAATACAAAATGATAAAAATTATATACCTTAGTTGCACTTAACCATACACTTGTACCTTACAAGTGGAACTAAGAAGACAATGATCATCTTGATTAGATTCCAATTCTTAGAACTAGTGTACTTAAGAACTTAAGGCCTACGAAATTCAATTGGATCACACGTGAATGGTTGTGATTCATATGGTTGGGCATAGGGGTACCTCGCCTCTCATCATTGGCATCATTTCCGAGGACCTTTAGTTGTTATGTGCGCTATTTAGGATTTAGTGGACATTACTCAAAATCATTGGAATGAACCTTAGAGTCATATCATATATTAAAATTACTACAATAATATTAAAGAGCACACTATGTTTTTATGTTTCTAACACAAGATGTCTTCTTCTCACAGGAGTAATTCTCTGTCCAAGTATGATGGAGTACATCAGCCAATTCCCCAATAGTACAAACTGGTATATGCTCACCCTAACAAGTATGTACCCAATTTAACCTTCATCCTACACCAAGCTGAACAACTGTGATGGTGTAACATGGAGAACAACATTGTGTTGCTACTAGATCGATCTGTTCCTATGATACTTCAACAAACTCTTATGCATTTGGGTCTCTAGGGACTGCATGCTAAGTATGTTATGTAGGATAGTGATGTCAGCGATTATCATCCCACTAAGGCATAATGTCTATTGCCAACTAGAACAATGATATGAATTTATCAAGGGAAAGTGGTTTAATGATTTTGCATTCATGTTGTACTAAAAAGATGGTGGAGAACCCTTCTTTGGGGATTTTACATTCAGTGAAATTTCTCTTTTTGACTTCAGTGAAGGAGGTCAAAACTAGAACCTACAGTCCACAATTCACAATCCTGGTTCTAGCAAGAATGGATCCAATGACAAAGGAGGATCCAAAGAGGCAAGTTAGGGTAGAAATGTAGACAAGAAACAAGATCACGATCATGGCTGTGACACCAAAGATGGGGTAGCAAGCACCATGATGGTGCTAGTTCTCTTTCCTCTTCACCTTTGTCATCATTTTCTTCCTCTTTTAGCTTTGATCGTAACTGTAAAGGGCACAGCCATGATGGAGTTGATTGATGGAACTAAAATGATTGAAGGGACCATTGGGCAAGTCAAGGCTCAGGTGCAGGCATTTAAGAGAGGCCCACCGCCATGAACGAAGGGGTAGTAGAGGGCATCCTAAGCACCAAAACCATGGCCTCGATGAGCCTTTTCTTGCTACCTAGAGCATGCTAAACATTGTAGAGGTAGTAAGAATTCCCACAAGGCATGTAAAGGATAGTCAGATCAAAAGACTAGACATGACCAATATTCCTCAGTTCAAAGGGAGGTATAACTCATATCCATAGAACCATCTCCAAGCTTTTAAAGATGCATGTGCCTTGCAAAATATAGAAAATGAGTGGCAAAAACTTAAGTTATTTCCTAGGTCACTCATTAAAGAAGCAGAGAACTGTTACTAGTCCTTAAAACTAGAATCTATTAGACGATGGAGTACAATGCTTGAATTGTTCAATGACAAATATCAAATGTACTCTTGAGTGTCCAACTTGAGGAGGTAGATCTAAGGATGGAAGCACGGGACACATGAATCCTTGGATGCCACCATGGGCTGTTACTATTCCTTATTACATAGATGTCCTAGCCATGGTTATTATCAACTACTATCCTTTTGATTATTATCAAACTCATTCTCCACATGCAAATATGGATACCACCTATTATCCTTATCCTTTTCCTACTCTTGCACATCTTCTTCTACCCTTAACACAACTACTACTTACTCCATCCATGCAAGATGAAATTCCTACTCAACCATAGTAATAGACCACTACTAGAGCTATCAACATAGACCCAGCTCCCTAGCTAAGTGACTTAAAACACTAATTCTAGAAGAGGCCATTCTTCTACACCAAAATTCCTAAAAATCCCTTACAAACTAATGCAACCAAACATCCTATCTCTCCTTCATCCTCTACATCAAACCTTATCGAGGTCCCTTCAAACCAAACATCTCCTCAAGCCCATACAATCATGATAAATCATGCCACATCTAATTATATCAAGGCTGATAATCTTTCCAGGAAACTATTTGATCCTAGAAGTCCTCTCATTTACCTACAAATTTTTGGAAATGATTCATGAAAAGATCTTCTTAATTCTAGTTCAAGCATAAACCTAATTTCTTATGCAATGTACAAATCCTAAAACCTACCACCCCTCAAGAAAAGCAACCTTCATCTAGAGTTAGCAAACCAGTCCATCATTGTTCCTTTAGGAATGATGGAGAACATTGTGACCACTATTTGTGGATGATCTTATCCTACTGACTTCCTAGTAATTGAGGTAAACAATTACAACAAGGACTTCCCTATCATTATGGAAAGAGCTTGGCTCAGCATCATCAATGTGAGAATAGGCATTCATGACCTCTCCTTGGAGATTTCAAGGGTGAATGAATTTGGTCTAATCAAGAGAAACAAAGTTCCATGTATTGCATACAATGATACTGGGTGTAATTTTGTGTGGATGTTATGATCCATCAAAAGCATATCCACTACTCCATGTAGTTAGTGTGCAATTAAACCTGAAATTCACAAGTGCCTATATGTAGCAACCACTAAACCAGAGGGCACCCAATGGTTGATACCTAATTCTACAAGTAGCACAAAATGCATGGAACCTATTGAGGATCCAAACAACAGGCCATTGGATAACATAACATAGACAAAACCTTTCCATGAGCCAACATAAGCCAAAACGACAAACGTCTATACAGATGAACAACCACGCTCAATATTTTGGATCTCCTCCTTTCAAATTCATGGGGGAGATGGAAATCCATGCTAACTATATAAGTGGCTCCTTAGTTTTTCATATTTTTGTTTTACACATTTTCATTTTACACTTTGTTAGTTTTACAACTTTTTATTTTACACATTCTTTATCTTACCCTTCTTGTTTTCTACATTATTAATTTTTCAAAGTTTTTGTTTCATAACATTGTTAATACATTTTATTTTTCTTAAATATTTTACTTCTTACATATTTTCCTTTATTTGGTGTGCTTTTCGTATTATGTTTTAATAATGCCATGTCTTATTGCGAACTAGGTATAATGTGATTTAATTGATGTGGGCATGAGCTATTCAGTTATTTGATTATTGGTGTTTGAATCCTAGCTTTGAATTTTGTTACTAATAACTAGGACATGGTTTTTTTTTCATGAAATAGGTAGTGAGTCCACAACATCCACCCATCCACAAACTATATGGTTTTCCTTGTTTTAGAAATGTGTAATCCCTTTTTCATTAATAAAACTTTAACAAACGTGTGACTTTGGTAGTTTTCAAACTTGGAAAGGATTCATAGGTTTAAATAGGGTGTGACTTCAAAGGGATTTGGTATTCTTTATGTCTTTCTACTTACTTGGGTGAATGTGTGTTTTCATGGATTTCTTACTGTTCCGTGTCAACCAATAACAAGTTCAATAAGTCTTTGCATGGTGTGGTTCCCATCATAAAAAAAATGGAAATTCAATGAACATCCCTTAGACAAAATAAATAGGCTACAAGCACTGGTTGTGAGACTAGAAAGATATGTTACCCATGGCTGAAGGTCCACTTTAACTAAGGCCCTTCCTCACTTCCTACTTCTCCTTTCTTCTCTAATAAGGAATGATGGTTGTTCTATGGGAGAACTCTTATGTCTCAAGGGCGTGGACTAGTCTTACAATGGTGATGCAATGTCACTAAACGTGATTGGTTTTGGTCTAAACTAAGGATGAATTTTATCAGGTCATTTAACCACAAAATTCACAAGGGACTTCATGTGACCTTAATCAAGAACTCCATTTCACTCTCTCTATCATCCATCTATGCTTTCCATGTCTCATCTCATTACTGATTTCATGTTCTTGTTCAATGTCTTGATTTGATGTGTCAAAATTCTTAGGTAGTCTCTTTCAAGTCTTTTGTACTTAACTTTTTGTAACCATTAATCATCCATGGGGCCCATGGACTCCTCAATTTGAAGTTATGCAAGGACAATAAAAGGCATGTGCCTACTTTGGGGAGGATTCACTTACATAACTTTAGGTTTGGTTAGTTAAGTTCGTTATCCTTAGACATTCTCATAATCAAATCCTTTTGCATTCCCCATTAATGGCATCCAATTGTGCACATCTTCACAAAATTTTTTAATGAAGATCCCTTTTTATTATTGTTAAATCTAAAACCCTCTTCAAGTATTTCATCACATTTGAACTTTTCTAGCTTTAATGAACCACTTATCCATTTCACCTCATTCTTCAGTTTTCCCACCAAAACTATTAACAAACTGAATCCACCATAATCACAACCTAGTCAAGTATAACCATTAACAAGACAAGATTCTTAAAATTTATATGTTACAAATTACACACTAATCCATGGGTTTTTCATGATTGCAATGGGAAGCATGGACTAGAAGTAGGATTGTCTTCACCAAAGAAGAAGCAATAGCACCATGTGATGAGGATCATTCATGCTTGTTCGATATTTTCCCTCATTCTTCAACTGCCAAGAGGTGTTAGATGTTACTTTTGTCTATGGTATTCACTTCTCTTGTCATGAACACCTAACTTTGTAAAATATTGTATATCCGTACACTTGGGCACTTAGAATTTATCTATTCCATTTGAGTCAAGTTTGCATGTTAGTCAATAATCTAATACCTTCCCAACATTTTGTAAGAAACTTGTTCCTCCTCTTGTTTACTTGAGAACAAGTTTTTATTTAGTCATGTGGGTATGATGAATTGTGTTTTGATGTGCTCCAATATCGAATACGTGATATCAAAGCCTCGATATCTGATGCCTAATATCAGAGTCCAAGATGTGATGTCAGATATTTGATATCGTGGGGTATATGCCTACCTATAAATATAGTGCTTAGGAACATGATTTTTAGTAAGTTTTTATCATAGCATAGTGAAGTTCTTGTAGTTTAGCCATTCCAAAGCTAGAATATTTTTGAGTGCCTACAGCAGGAGTATGAGTGTGTATGAAACTTTATTTGAGCACTAATGTGCCTGAGCATAGTAGTGTGATGGAAATAAAGATGAGCCATTTTGGTAATCTTTGCAACATTGAGAATAGATTAATGTTTCTTTTAATGCATTTAATATTCATGCACTATAATTAAGCAATTAATTTCTAGTTGTTAATGAACACAAGCATGACCACTTTGAGCATACGTGTAGTGCTTGGTAACCTAGAAATGCTTAACGTTTGGTAACCCAGCAATGCTATATGCATTTAGGATGTGTCCAGAGAGTGGAAATAGGTACTTGTGTTAGGCTAGCTAGGCAGTAAATTTATTAGATACTAAATTCCTCTATCTTTCATTCTTGTTCTAGATGATCAAACTTATAAAATATAAAATGATTAAAATTGTACAGCTCAATTACACTTAACCATACATTTGTACCTCATAAGTGGAATTTAGAAGACAACGATCGTATCGATTAGATTTTACTTCTTAGAACCAACGTACTTAAGAACTTAAGGTCTACAAAATTCAACTGCATCACGTGTGAATGCTTGTGATTTGTATGGTTGGGTGTAGGGGTACCTTGACTCATCAATATAGTTAAGTATAACTAAGACATATGAGTTTTATCATTTTTATGTTTTTGTGTCCTAAGTCACCTAAGAATAAAGAATAAAGAATAAGGTAATTAATTTTAGTTAATTTAACTAGCTAACACTTAACTAATCCTAACATAAGCATTTATTACCACTTGATGTACACATCTTGAATATGTATAACACTACTAGGTTACCAAACATTAAGTGTTACTAGGATTACTAAGCATTACATGTATGCTTGAAGTGGTTGTACTTATGTTAACTATTTAATTTATCTTAATTAACTACTTTAATTACTTAAAACATTAAAGAAAAGCTCTTAAAATATTAAATGCTTAAAGAAACAATGAATGTAGTCCAAGTGCTACAAGGTTTGACTAGAAAGCTCATATTTAGTGCCACACACACTGAAGTTCTTAGGTAAAATAGTGTTTAAATAAAGATTCATACTCTCTTTAACTCCTATTAGAGAAAGTTAGAAAATATTCTAACTTTCAGGAAGAAAAACTACTAGAGCTTTGCTATAACTTATGAGAGGAATGCCATAAATGTGGCAGAAGATGCACATTTTTAGGCAAAACAAGGTACCCTCTCGATGAGTATACATCAATGGGTCAAACCCTATGTGGACAGGATCACATTGATAGCATCCCATCAATGCAGCCAAACCATGATGCTTCATCATGTATGGTTAAGTGTAACTAAGGCTTATGTTTTTTATCATTTTATATTTATTATTTAAATCACCTAAGTACCAAAAAAAGTAATTAAATGTCTAATTAAGCTAATAACTAACTAATATCTTTACTAATCCTAACATAAGCATCCATTTCCTCTTTCTATACACATCCTGTACACGTTGCAATGCTACTAGGTTACTAAGTGTTAGGTGCTACTCGTATTGCTAAGTATTAACATATGCTCAAAGTGGTCATACTTATGTGCTTTAATTAAGTGCTATTTAATTAATTAATTCGATGCATTAAAGTAAACTACTCAAATAATAAGAGCATGTAAAGTAAACATTAAGCTAATTCCCAATGCTTCAAGGTTTGCAAATAAACCTTGTCTTTATTTTCAATCACACCAATGTGCTCAAGTACATCAGTGTTCGAATAAAGATCCATATACTTTTCACTCCTATTGTGGGCACTTAGAAAACATTCTAATTTTTCAATGAACAAAATGTAAGAGCTTTGCTAGGATACTAACTATGGAATGCCATAAATGCAACTATGTCAATAGGATTGTGTTAACATATCAAACCATGTTGATGGGATCTCGTTCACAAGATCATGTCAATAGCATTCCATTGATGCAACCCAAGGAACATGATTTATCATACCCCTATGACTAAATGAAAACTCATACTTAAGTGAACAAAAGGATAAACAAGTTTCTTTATAAAATTTTGGGATGGTATGGGATTATTAACTAACTATAGATACACAAATTGACACAAAAGCACTAAGTGCCCAAGTGTATGGATTTACAATTATTACAAAAATTTGGTGTTCATGACAATAAAATTGAACATCATGACAAAATTTGATAGCATAATTCCTCTAACAGCTTAAAGACAAGGAAGAAAATCAAATAGTCCCAAGTGCTAGAGGTTCCTAAGGCTCTAAAGGACCTCCTCCAACTTTCTATGTACATAGTTGTTGAAGCAACAGTTGTGGTTGCTCAGCTATAGTTCCAAATACTGGCAAAAGATGGAAAGCATCTAGCAATGCTTTCATTTTCTCCTCCTTACTCCTAGGATCATACACAGCCTACGTAGCATCATCAATGTGCACCGATATGGGGACATTTCAAGGACAGGGCATTACATGGAACATCTCTTTGACATTAACAAACCAGACAATGAATTTTTTGTGTTTAATGTTGAATGCTCTAAGTCCATTCTGCAACTCCTAGTAGTCCTTCATTATTTTGGCCAAGTTCTCTACTATTGATCTTTGATTAGTTAACTTTGCATTGAGAACCTTGAGTTCCGCATTTTCTATTTCAAGATTTTTCTTGATCTCTTTATGGTGCTTGATCTCTACCTTATACAAAAGTTATGAGTTGGACATTTGTTTCTTCAACTTTGACCTTAGCCTTCCTACAATCATCATTGTTACTTTTTAATAATAGAGGCTTCATGTACTTCATCATCTCCTCAATCTACAACTCCTTGAGGTAGATTTCAGCTTTGTTGTATTTATTCAGTCCATCAAAGATGGGATGCCAAACATCACCTCCTTACTGGAGCTACTAAAGGACCTCATTTACCTTTGCCTTTGCTCTTTGGATGTGTTTCTCATTGATTTCCTTCTACAAGCTAGCTTGATCCTTATAATGGTTCTTAACTCTTTCGAATTTGAGGAGCTCATTTTTCCAAGTGAAGATTTCAATGTAGACTTCTGCCAAAGGGCATGCACCTTCTCCAATGGAAGATTACAATTTTTGAAGGCCAACATCCTTAATTGGGTGTTTACCATGGCATGTTACTCCTATTGTTATTGGATGCATTCAACCATCTAATCTTTCTACATTTTAACATTTTGTAGGGAATGGTCTTTCTGGGTCATTCTTACATTCTCCTAGCGAATGTTTGATAAGTCCTTTTGAATGTTATACATAGTCGCATCTACTAAGGACTAATTGAAGATTGTTGACTCCTTTGCATACTCAACCTCTTGAAGTTTTTCCTAAAGCTATTGAAAAGCTTCATCACTTGAGACTACTTAGCTAAGTATAGTGGGATTGGTGAGGATTGGTGCCAAACCCTCCATCCTATTGATGGATTGTGCAACCACATTGAGATGGCTCAATGCTGGTTTGTAGATAGAGGGTTCACCATCACTTGGTCTTGCCTACTACTACTAGTGAAGTTACTCACAGAGTTCATGCATGTGCTTAAGAGTAATGCAGGACTCCGATGTTGATTGTTCATGAATGGGTGGTGGTGGAAATTTCTCTTATTTGATCACCTTAGCAAGCACTTTTTTTTTATCATTTTCACCCCAAGAGGCAGAAGGCATCATTAGAATAAAAGGATATTCCTCCCCTTTTGCATAATTTTCTAATGAGACATGGGAAGGGAAGTGCCTTCCTCCCTTAATTGTTCTCTTTAAAATGCCTCTCCATCTCAAGATAGTCTAGCTGAGAGAGGTTGACTACAATTTTCTCACTTAGAGTAGTGCACGCACAGGTAGAGAAGGTTTTTATCTTATTGGGCCTCACCATTAGATTAAGGTGGTAGGTGTCCATATTAAAGTATGCATGCTTTGCCATTGTGAGTACACCAAATTCCTTACGGTCAACACCGTAGCACTACTAGATCCACTATTTCTTAACCTCTAGGTCCACCTGCATTGAAATATCTACCAAGGTTGCCCTAGTTTTCGGTAACCCAAGGGCCTCAAAAATGACCTTTAACAAGTAGGACACAAAAATGTCCTTTATTTTCACTATGGCATTACCTTACTTGTTATTCCAAAAGAGGTAGGTTTCTCTCATGTACCATTCTCTGCTGGAAGTAAGAATGGGACACATGGGGGAAGTCTAGAGTTAAATCTTAACATCTTCTGGGGCAAAGTTTAGGAAAGATCAAAATTTTAGTTTAAGAAGAACTATTTTTTGAATCTCCTAGGACCTTATTTACCTCAAGAAAGCCTTTGTTAAAGTGACCTCAAGGTTTGGTCTAGGTCCGAGTGTCTTAGCTCAATGGGAATGCTCCATTTTAGCTTCTAAAATCTAATGAATAGATTCCACTTCAGGGTTCTCTTGAAGAGGCCCCACTGCATGCATCTTAGCTACCTACTCCTAGGGTTGCTTTCTTTGTCCCCTTACAATTCTAGGTCACTTATCCCTTGGTTTGGATAGTCCTCCTTCCTTTGAGTTCATTGGTCTTGGTGCCATCTATAATCACAACATGATGAAGGACTAACATTTGGTGTGTACCATTATAACATTTGGGTACCTTATCTCTTAGCTTAGTTACACTTGGCTAAGTTGTGATCATGGTGGATTAATCATTTTAATATTATTATATTATTATTTTATTTCAATGTCTACTAGAGCTTGTTGTT
>MNCI01027928.1:0-25935 GCA_015680685.1 Gnetum montanum | reverse complement strand
AAATTTTCTAACTCCCACAAGGTTTAACCAATAAAATAACACTAAAATTACTAATTTATGAGCNAGTTGTAGGTTTTGGGCTTTGAAAACTACAATAACTGCTTTACCATTTTGAAGCAAATGACAAAAAATTTTAAAGTGTTACACTATATTTATAGGTTTTTGTGGCTACATTGACACGAGCAGCTGCATCGATATGAGCGATTATGTCGATGGGATCCCATCAATGTGGCCAAAAGACAATTTTGTACTTCAAAAATTAGGCCAAAAACAAAGAGTTTTTACATAAAGTTGGAGTCCTTAAAGATCTAGAAAGGCCATCAGCATGAAGAAATGCTTGAAGAGGACTAGATAGTTCACAAAAAGAGAGTTTTTATGAGGAGAATGATTAGAGAGACATAAAAAGGAGTGTCAACCTAGGTGCAACCTATGTGGAGAACAAAAGATTTAAATGCAAAAATGTCTAAGGATAAGAAACTTAAATAGCCCAACCAAGAGGTATGCAAGTGGGTCCTCCCCATAGTAAGCTCATACCTTTAATGCCCTTGCATGCCCTCAAACTAAGGAGTCCATGGATCCTATGGATGATTAATGGTTGTGAAAATTTAAGGACTAAATCCTACAAGTGACTACCTAAGAATTTTGACACATCAAACTAAGACACTGAACAAAACATGAAAAACCAGCAATTAGGTGAGTTATTGGAAGCATAGATGAATCAGAGAGAGTGGAATGGAGTCCTGTATCATGGTCACATGAAGTCCCTTATGTATTTGGTGATTAATATAACCTAATAACATCCCTTCTTAGTCTAAATTAAAGCCAACCACTTTCAATGACTTTGCATTATCACTTCACGATGGGCCCATGTCATCAAGGCACAAGAATATCCCCATAGATCAATCACCATTTCTAAAAGAGAAGAAAAGAGAAGTAAGAAGTGAGATGGATCTTAGTTAGAGAAGACCTTCAGGCATGGGTAACATGTCTTTCTAGTCTCATAACCAGTGCTTGTAGCCCATTATTTTGTTTAAGGGATGTGCTTTGTATTTCCATTACTATTTTTTTTGGATTTTATATTTTTATATTTTTGGATGGGAACCACACCATGCAAAGGCTTTAACTTTCTTTTATTGGTTAACAATGAAATGATGAGAAATCCATGAGAACACTCATGCACCTAAGAGGGTAGGCAACTACAAAAAGCATCAAATCCTATTGAATTCACATCCTTGTCTATCCATTAATTGTTCCAAAATTTGGAAACTACCAAGGTCACAAGTTCCTTAAAAGTTTCATTAAGAAAGGAACCTCATATTTCCAAAATAAGGACCATCATAGAGTTTGTGGGTGGGTGGATGACATGGACTCACTACCTATTCCATGAAAAAGAAACCATGTCTTAGTTATCAATACCATAATTCAAAGATAGATTCTAGACATTAATAATCAAAATCATTATAGCACAAACCACCATCAACTAACAACTACAGTTGCACTTAGTCCTAGCAACAATATAGAAAGAAAAAAAAAACATAAGAAAAACATTATAGAAACTCAAATAAAATAAAGTAAAATATGGAAGAAATTGTAAAATATTTAAGAAAGATAAAAATGTACTAAAGATTGTGTAAAAAAAAATGATGTAAAACAAAAAAGTGTAAACCAAAAAAGTATAAAAACTAAGGAGCCACTTTGATTCATTAGCATGGATGCCCATCTTTCCCATGACAAAGTGAGAAGGAGGAGACCTAAAAAATTGAACATGTCTATCCATTTGTTAAGGTGTTCTGGTCACTGGCTCTTTTAGGCTCGTGGAAAGGTTTTATTTGTTGCATGTTGACCAGCAATTTCTTGTTTGGGCTCTCAGGTTTGTATATTAACATGGCCCTAGAAGGAAAGGTTTCATAGATAACATAAGGCCCCTCCCACAATGTGTAGAACTTGGTTCTTTGTGGCACATGTGTGGGATTCCAGTAGAGGACCCTATCTCCTGGTTAAAAATTAACTTTTCTTATTCTAAGGTCATGTCATTGCTTGTTGAATGCCTTATACAACTCATTAGATGATAGGACTACTAATTGGCTCTTATCTAGCAAGTTGAGATTCATCACTCTTTTCTTTCATGCTAGACTTAGGTTAAGGTCAACATCACAAGTTGTTCAAAGTGTATAGAGCTTAGCTTGAATTGGAACTATCAACAATTTTTCGTACGCAAGCTCATAAAGAGAGTAGCCAATAGAAAGTTTCCATGTGGAGCGGTAGGCCCAAAGGACATCATTGAGTTTTGTGCTCTAATCCCTCTTATATTTACTAATTATTCTTGTTAGTATCTTTGTTATTTCCTTATTTGTAGCCTTTTCTTGATCATTAGCTTAGGGGTGGTAGGGTGCTATTAATTCATGTTCAACCCCCAAGCATTACATGAGTTGTTAAAAGCTAGCACTTGTAAAATGAGTACCATTATCAAACATAAGTGCACGTGGAACTCCAAACCTATTTACAACATTTTGTTATGAAAACAAAGCAATCAGAGAAGATGTGCAATCGGTGATAGCTGCAGCTTCCACCCAATTCGTACAATAGTCAACAACAACTAGGATGTATGCCTTTTTACTTGACATGGGTGTGATGGGATCCATGAATTTAATGCCCCATATGTCAAAGGGCTCCAATGGTTGGATCCACTACTAAGGTCCCTCCATATGATCAGTCATTCCACCATCATGTTGGTAGTGTTCACATGCATAGATGAATTGGTAAGCATCCTTGAAAAGTGTTGGCTAATAATACCCTACCATGAGGATTTTAATGGCCATGTGTCTCCTAGCATAGTGGCCCACACAAGGGCCCCTGTAAGCATCTTAGCGAACACATAGTTGATCAACATCAAAAACACATCAACAAACTAGGCCATCAGTGCACACCTTGTAAAGGTGTCTGTTGATCTTCATGAAGTATTTTTCTTGGTGAAGAAACTATTGTTTCTTCCTATGGTCCCACTCTTATGATATCTCCTAAGTAAGAAGATAGATGAGAATGCGATTGCACCAATTAGGTTACTTGGGCATTTGTTCAATTAGAGCCTTGGCAAAGAGGACTTCATCAAAAAACTAATATGATAGTAGGCTCTCCTCCTCTTTGTTGTTCCATCACAACTGAGATAATTGGTTAGCAACCATGTTCTCGGTCTCATTTCAATCTACCATTGTAAGATTAAATTTCTACAAGATCACTAGCCACCGTATGACACAGGGACTAGAAACAAAATTACACTATGGTATATGTGCATGAACACCTTGTACCCAAGCACATAGTGCCTAAATTTCCTCAAGGAGAACACCACTACCATCAATTCTTTATCTATTGAAATGAAATTTAGTTATGCGCCCACAATGCTTCTACTCATACAATGAATGTAGTAAGGACATTTCTAATTATCCAACTATGTGAGCATGTCTCCCAGGACATAATTTGAAGCATTCATCATGATGTGGAAGGGTTTGGACTATTTAGGTCCTTGTAGGATTAGAGCTTCCATGAGCTGCTACTTGAGATGCTCGAATGCATGCTCACATTCCTTGATCCAGATAAATGGAGCATCCTTCTTTCTCAGCTTGAATAACTATTTAGCAATCTTAGAGAAATTCTTAATGGATCATCAGTAGTAACCAATGTGTCCAAGGAATGACCTCACATATTTAATTATTTCTGGCTATTTGATAATTCCTTGGATGATCCTTATTTTTTCAAGGTCCACCTTGATCCCTTTCTTTGAAATTCTATGCCCCAGAATAATACCTTCCTAGACCATCAAGTGGCTTTTCTACTAGTTGAGCCTAAGGTTTATCTCTACACACATTTTTAGCACTTGCTCAAGATGGTCTAGGACTTGCTCAAATGTAGCCCTATAACTAGAGAAGTCATCCATGAAGACTTCCACCCTGCTACCAATTTCTTTTTGGAAGATGCTCAAGACAAGGTGTTGGAATGTAGCATTGGCATTGCACAAGCCAAATAACATCTTTCTATATGCTAAAGTTCCCTAGGGACTTGTGAATGTTTTTTTTTTCTAATCCTTAGGTGCAATATGAATTTGGTTATAGCAACTATAACCATCTAGAAAGCTGTAGTAGCAATGCTTAGAAATGGTGTTCAACACTTGGTCTACAAATGGCAATAGAAAGTGATATTTCTAAGTTTCCATGTCCAATAGCCTGAAATTGATATAGATCTTCGACTTGGATAGTGGGGTTTCTATTGATGGAATTTCTTGTAGTTGCCTTGAGAATAAGAAAACATCTTGGGTGCTTGCCTTCTTGCCAATCTAGAATTCAAAGCATACACCATAGACTCTTGAAAAGGTGACATAATGAGGCAACATTCCTTAGGATGCTCATAGTGGTAGATGTCATACCCACCACCATCATTTGTTTTAGACTCTGTAACCTCTTCAACAATAGTAGCTTTGCCCTTACTCCATTGGTGGGCATGTTTAGCTTCTTTCATTCTCCTTCAGTCACAACTGCTACCTTGCTCTTTAGATTCTTCTATAATTCTAAGAGCTATTTGAAATAGTTCATCCAAAGAATCCCACATTTTATCTACCTTGGCTAATATTTCAAAAACATATTTTTGGATCGGTAAGGTTTTAAGTTGCATTACATCATCAAGTGGTGCCTCCTCCTTGTTGTCATAGAGTTGGACTCCCCTTTATCAGATAGAAGGATCCTAGTTGAACTCCTCTACAATTATCTTTTTCATAACTAACCTTCTTCTTTGGCCACCTACTTAATCAACCTTTAGATCTGATGAACTCTAAGTTCTCAAAGTCTTCCTTGGTCATAAATCCCAAGAGTTCTCTTCATTTCTATTCAGAGCTGATAAGTAATATGGTGAAGCTACTTCCTTTGAGAAAAGCCATAGCCTAGGCACCTATGTAAGCAAGAGTAATATTTATCCATGGCCACATCTAAGGATTCATGTGTTCCTTGTCTCCACCCTTGGATCTACTTCTTGATATTGGATAGTCGAGAGTATGTCTGATACTTGTCATTGAAGAGCTCAAGCATGTATTCCATCATTTCATTGATTCTAGTTCTAAGGACTGGTACCACCTTTCAAACTCATTAATGACTATCCTTGGTAATATCTTTAATTTTTTCCATTCATTTTTAATGTTTTATATGACATAGGCATTCTGAAAGGATTGAAGGTGATTTTTTGTATTTGAGTTATATCCCCCTTTCCTATCTTTCATGTGCCTTGTTGGGATTCTCATGGCCTCCAAAATATTTAACATGTTCAATGTTGCAAGAAAAGGCTCATCATAGTCATAGCCTCTATGATGACCATGATGTCTATGATGTCCTCTACTGTCCCTTCTTTCATGATGTCATCCCTCCCTTGGTTGCCCACACCAGTGGTCTCTACTAGTCTGGTGGGCCATACGATCATCTCTGTCCTGCTGATCACCTCCATCATGGCCACGTTCTCTGCTACTTTAGTTAGAGCTAGTGGAGTTAGAAGATGAGGATTTCAAAGGTGAAGAGGGAGGATAGCCAACACCAACATAGTTTCTACTACCCCCTCTTCCTTGGTCACGACCATGATCATCATGCTTATCATCATTGTGGTGCTTGTCCTAGTTCCTACCTTGACTTCCACCTTTGGATCTCCCATGGTCTTTCTACCTATTCTTCCCTAAACTAGGATTTTTTATTATGGACTATAAGTTTTGGTTAAGGGCCCCCTCAGCAAAGACAAGGAAAGGAGGTGTAGTGAATTGGGAACCCCCAAAAAAGGAATCCTTTTCTTCTTTCTAGCCCAATAGGAACAAGGGGTTTCTGAACCATTTTCCCTTTAATACTTCATAACATGCCTCCTATTATTGATATTTCTTGCATTCTGCCTTAATGAAATGATAATCCTAATAGTCATGGTCCTACAAAACATATTCAACATTTAGCCCCTAGATGCCCAATATCATGAGAGTTTGGAGCAGCATCGTAGGAATCAATCAATCAGGAAACAACACAATGTTTCCCTCCATCTTCCTCCACTCCATCTATTCATCTTGATGCAAGATTAAGGTGAATGTTGGTACATACTTATCAGGATGAGTATATACCACTCAACATTATTGCGGTGGTTTTGGACCTTCATGCCTTGGATTAGAAGTGTGCTCAAACAATGATGGAGATTCAGCCCTGTGAGAAGAAGACATATTAGTTGGAAAGAAAAATAGTCTTATTTTACTATTATTATTATTTTTAATGATTGTGACTTTAAGGTTCATTACAACATCATTGAATAATTTCACTAACTTCTAGATAGCGCACGTAGCTAACTAAAGTCCCTAGCAATGGTAGCAATGATGAGTAGTGAGCAGTCCCTATGCCCAATCATATGAATCACTAGTGTTCACTAAATGATTTAGTCAAATTCTATAGACTTTAGTTCTCTAAGTATACTAGGTCTATGAAGTAAATCTACCAGACATGATCATTGTCATCTTAGTTTTACTTGTGAAGTGGAATTGTATGGTTAATTATAGCTAAGGCATATGATTTTTATTATTTTATATTTATTGTTTAAATTTCCTAAGTGCCAAAAAAATTAATTAAATATTTTATTAATCTAATAATTAACTAATATCTTAACTAATCCAAACATAAGCATTCATTTCCACTTTCTATACACATCCTAAACACGTTGCAATGCTACTAGGTTATCAAGCATTAGTCACTACTAGGATTACCAAGTGTTAATGTATGCTCAAAGTAGTTGTATTTATGTGATTTAATTAATCACTAATTAATCAATTAATTTGATGCATTAAAGTAAATTACTCATATAATAAGTGCATTTAAAGTAAACATTAAGCTAATTCTGAATGCTGCAAGGTTTGTGAAAAGAGCTCATCTTTATTACCAGTTACATTGAGGTGCTTAGGTACATTAGTGTTGAAATAAAGATCCATACACTTCTCACTCCTACTACGGGCACTTAGAAAATATTATAAATATCGAATGAACAAAATGTAAGAGCTTTGTTAGGATACTAACTATGGAATGTCATAAATGTAGTTGGTGAGCATGTATTTATAGGCAAAGATAGACACTATGTTAATAGGGTCATGTCAATGCATCAAACCACGCATCGATAGGATCATGTTGACATAACTGCATCAACTAGATTGCATTGATGACATCCTATCAACAAGATCATGTCAATAGCATCCTGTTGATATAACCCAAGGAAGATGCTTCATCAAAGATTTTTCTTATTCTAGCAAAAATTCATATTTTATAAATCATTTGTTCCAAACCAATAAAACAAATGCTATTATTAAACTAGTTATCAGCATTAGTCCTTAAATTCAAGTTAACCACATTCTCATTACTCGTCATCATCATGAACATTATGAAAATTCTCATTTCATGTTAAGATCTACATCCTAATGTATGAGAATTTCATCATATTGAAGATCAAAAGTTATCACTATTTTTTCAATTCATTTTTACTCAAAATTTAAAATAAATTTATTTTTATTTCCACTTCAATTTTATTTGCATCAATGAACAAAATCAACAATTCAACTCACATTCTAATCCAAATTCAAAATCTACAAAAAATAGATTTTTTCCACTCATCAAAACCTAACCATGACTTATGTATTATCAAATAACATATCATGACTCATGGTCAATCCAAATAGCATCTCACAAGGTAATCACTACTTGTAGTCAATATTTCTAACTCCCACTATCAACCATGACTCATGCTTATCAACCATGTCCTATGCTTCTTGTCCACAACTTATTATCCATTCTAAACATTAAGGTAAATACACCATGACCTTTGGATCAATTATGGTATCATGAAATAAACTCACAATCACTTGTGGTATCCTTGTAATTGACTCATCGAATTTTTAAAATAATATATTTCTTTCCTTGTTCAAGTATCTAATCTGTATTTCTATATAACAAAAATTAATCGTAAAGAGGAAGATCTTCCAAACCTTTTAAAGGTATTACTTAGTACAATCATCATTGAAGATACATAACTGATGAATGGTGAGGTACCCCTACACTCAACCATACAAATACAAGCATTTCACACATGATCCAATCGAACTCCACAGATGGGCTAGTTGTGGTATCTAGATAGTTACTCGTTGATCGTAGTTTGCTGTCTTCCCACCTGGACTAGTATTTGCTTTGTCACATATGATTTAGTCTAGAGTGAGGTGTATGATGTGTTCCTAAACTAATGCTGCTCCTGAAGGTGATGGAAAATAATCTTAGCTAAGCTAGGAGGAAAATGGAGAGAGAGAGTTATACTAAGAGGAGATAGGGAGAAAGAGTCTAAGCTAGCCTAAGTGCGATAAGCATCCATTCCTTAATCATCCATATACATCTTGGACCTCGTGCACAACTACCGCTGGGGATACCAAGTACATGGCCTAGGTACGCTACTCGGTTACCAAGTAGTCACACTTAAATGCTTGTAATTAAGTCATACTCATTCCATGTTAAGGTGTTTAGGGTGAAGATATATTAACTACGAAAGAAATAAATAACAATAATAATTAAATAATTAAACTAAGTGAATGCTATGATGAGGTACTCTCGATCTTTATTTCCCATCATGTGCATGTCCAAGTACATCACACTCGAATAAATGATGTCGTACAATTACAATCACCACATTGCAGGCATGCACTGGGAGAGAGGGTTGAGAGGAAAAATGACAAAAAGATCCTACTTTAATACTAAAATGACTATTGAAAAAACTGACTAAAATACTTCCTTCCCGTGTGCCTACATGTGTATTTATAGGCCCACACAGGAACCACGATATTGCACATATGATACTGTTGTTGGGTGCAATATCACGTACCCAATATTGCATATCTGATATCGTGGGTTCAATATCACAACCAGATGAATCACGATTCATCATACCCCCACGATTGAATGAAAACTCATCCTTGAGTCAAAATGAGAACAAGCCCCCTTGATTACACAATGGATACATATGGGATTATTGACTGACAGGGAATCTATTCATGTCGCAGCAAAGAATGTAATAGAACAAAATTTGGACACAACACAAAAAATGCAAAATTTCCAAAATTACAAAGTTACAAAATTGGGTGGAAATCATGTGGTTCCTAGTGGCGATGGCTCCTCCATGGGCTACTTTCCCTTATCTTGTGCTCTAGGTTTTGGGATTTGATGATGTTGAAATAGTGCCTGGAGCTTTTCCTCTTTAGTTTAGGGGTCCTATGCCATCAATGTTGATGCTCCAATGTTTGATGGAGTCAGCACCTTCCATGGGCACAATAGTTGTGGAAACATTTTGTTTGCCTTGATGTACTAGGCTGAAAACAACTGTTGTTCCTCCTCATAGGCTCTGGCTTTGTCCTTGTACTCCTGAAAATTCATAAGCCATTGAGCCAAGTCCATTGCAACATCTTTTTGTCCTTGGTAGCTTGCTTTAACCACCTCCAATCCAGAATTTGCAACTTCCAACTTTTACAATGTTTTCTTTTGTTTTGAAAATTTTGTTTCATACTTGGCATAGGTGGTAGCTACCTGCTTCTCGAGCTCTATCCTTGGGCATCCTACTATTAACATGTCTATATTGGCATACCATATATTTACCAACTCCATGTATTCTATGAGATCCTAAATCTGCAAGGCCCAACTCTTAAGTTCTGCCTCGTGGGCAAATGCATATGTGTCCAATATGGCCAACCGATTAGTGTGTTGAGCACTGAAAGCATTCATGTGGGCCTTGGCCATATGGATATCCTTCTCAATGATTTTTTTGTATATTTCCACCTAGTCTCAAAAGTTCTCTTTTAATTTTTCATGCCACTTGTCCTCATTCTACCATGTGCTTATTTCGATAGCCATCTTCTGATGGATGGCATGTACCTCCTTCATTGAGAGGGTTCAATTTTCCCTACCCAAATGTTTCATGTCCTAGTTGACCTTGATCAACTATTCTCGTAGCTGTTGAAAATGTTCTTTAAGAACACTCTTCTATTTCTCCACAGATGTCAACCAAAGATTTTCAGCAATGAGCTATTTATTTTCTTCTTATAAGGCCTTGAGTGCCTTGGTGTGTGCGTAGGTTTGTGCTTGTGCCATGGAGGCATCCCAGTTAGCCTTCTTTTTTTCTTCTACCACCCTTTTATTTTTTGCCAGAAATTTGTTGAGTTGCTTAGTCTTGAAGGTGTCCAACTGGTCTGCGGGAACAAATTAAGAGGGATCCCATTGTGCAGCTTACAGGGTTATGAGCTTTTCTTGTAGCCTTGCTACTTCTGCTTTTGCATGCTCAACCCTTATTTCTATCATGACCAACTTTCCTTTAGTGGAGATAAGGTTTGACTGTGCCACTATAACATCCTGTGGGATGTCGAACAAGAACGTCATCACCTGTCTTGTTTGCAGCAATTGATCAAGCACATCATCATGCTCTGCAGGAGTCATTGAGGGATTGGCCTAAGTTTGAGCATCCCGTGCTCCTATGAAGTCTGCCAATGGCACAACAGGGATGTTAAAATATTTCTTGATGTGGTTCATGACCACCTCTGTGGCCCCCGTTGCATCCTGATGCTACATGACCACCTCTGTGGCCCCTTCACCCATCTCTAGTTACACTTGAAAGGATGCTGCATTCGCTAAGATCTGTTGTGATCAATAACTCTTCCCTCCTCTTTTCTGAATGGACACTTCACCCTATGCATGATCTATAGAGACAGTGGGTCGTACGATATCGTCAATGATGTTGAAGAGGTTTGCATCATCACGACTTCCCTAACTGACCGTCTCAATCATGGTCTTGACATGGCTCATCAACGGTTGATAATCCTATGATGATGGTGGTGGTTGATCTCTCTGCTCATGCTAGGCCCTACTTCTTGTTGTTGAATAGGTCCCATGCTTGGAAGTTGGCTGGGCCTTGCAAGTTGAGTTGCAGTGGATCCCACTATCTATTCTTGCTCTTGCTTTGGCCCCAGCATCTCACTAGCAATTTTCCTTGTAGCTTGTGGCTTTAGCAGTTTAGCATATGAAGCATTTTTGGCTTTCATGAGGACATCATTAGTGTATCCTTGAATACTAGCATGTTTGCATAGCTTCTTGATGAGACAAGGAAAGGGCAATGCAAACTTCCTTATCTTGCATTCTTCAAACTGCCCTAAGATCTCCATGAAATATAGATGAGGTAGGTTAGCATTAACCTTTCCCATCAATATCGCACTTCCTCTTGCCGCATATGTTGAAATTCTATTTAATCCTTTTGTGGGAAAGATGTGATAAGTTCTGATTTTAAAGTATATCTTCTCTTCCAACGTCAACTCTCCATAGGTTTGATCTTCTTTACCATACACCCTATTTAACAAAACCTTACGTGCATCAGCATCAGAGTGAGTGGATAGACGAGCAACCTTTGGCCCTATGTTTGGAAGGTTTAACACTTTCGAAATGGTGTTGACGAAAAAATCAATAGACACACCACAAATGTCAATTTTGGTGCCTTCTTCTTTATTGTGCCAAAATTGGTACATTTCTCCTAAGTACCAGGCACCGCTTTTGAAGAGGATAGACCATAATGGGAATCCTTTTAGGTGGTCCCTAATGGCCTCAAGAGCATATTCCGTGAAAGGTCCAAAGTTCAATTCCAAGATCACTGTAGCTGATGTGGACCTTTCATGAATGGTCTGGATACATTTCAAGGGCAATGTAAAGTGTCATCCCAATTCAAGCACTGCAGTAGCTTGTCCTTCTACCTATCTTAATTGTACAGTAGCAAGGTCTTCTTGATGGATACTGAATGATTGCTCTTCCTACTCTGTGTGTTGTTCAGGAAGCACCTCTCCTTTACCTCTCTTGGGTTGCTTAAATGCACCTTGAGAGGGACCTTTGATGAGTGGCGAGGTACCCCTACACTCAACCATATGAATACAAGCGTAGCACGCACGATTCGGTTGAACTCCATAGACTAAGTGCCTACACTCCTCATGGAACACTTAAGGTTAATCATTCGTTGTCTTCCTAGACTTACTTGTAATTGTCATGGTTGTATGGTTAAGTAAGTTTGAGGTATGTAATTTTTATAGTTTGTATGTTTTATCTTCTATGCTAACAAGGTGAAGGGTGAAGAAACTAATTGACTAACTTTAACTAACTAACTAAGCCTAAATTAACATAGCATCAGAATTTGTTCCCACTTACCATTCACACCCTAAACCAATGCAACCTTGGTTACTAAACGCTAGTCGTTGCTGGGATCACCAAGCGTAACGCACGTGCTCGAAGTGGTCGTACTGAGGCACTTAACTAGGAGAGAAGGGTTGAGAGAGATTTAATAACTAACAAAGCATTTAAATAACAAATAATAAATAATAGTAAATAAAATCATAATTAGCCTATTCCATGCACTACAAGGTTTATCCAAGAAGTTTGTCTTTATTGCCATACACAAACTTGTGTTCAGGTACAATGTCTACTCGAATAAAGATCTGTTCACTTTGGAGTTCCTACTATGGGCACATGGAAATTAATCTATCTTTGGAGAGGTAAAACTGCCAGATTTTTGCTACGGTCTAGGTCTAGATTTGGAAACAAGGGAGAGCCTTCTCTAATTTATAGACTTGGCAGTGCACCGCAATATCACGTACACAATATTGCGGGGGATGACGCGATATCGCAAGGGATGCGATATCGCAGCCCATGCGATATCGCATCCCATCATACCCCCATGACTAAATGAAAACTTGTCCTCGAGTTCCTTACAATAATATCGGGAAGGTATGGGATTATTGACTCAAATGGAACTAATGGGATGACATGTGAACGGATCATCATTACAAGACACAACAAAACTGGTGTTCATGACAACAAGAGTGAACACCTTATTACATTTGACATTAGGCCTTATTTGGCAGCTGAGAAAGAATAGAGAAGAGAAAAGAAGTCTTGCTACTACCAATGCCAAGATTGCACTTTTTGTCATCCATCCATAAGTGCATCATCGATCTCGTTCCTTGCAAAGCTGCTTCAGCACTGATCCATTCCAAATGTTCCTTCCAGATCCAATCCATTGTTGCATGATTTCCTTCTACATACACAACACAATCTTATATTAGCAAGGGTAAATGAATTTCATGTAATTGATACCTTTCCTCAGTAAAAGGTCCATTAGCTAGGTTGTGGTATGGCTGATTGCGGATCTGGAGATATATTAATGATGACTACCAAAGGTGTAGGGGTTAGGAGAAAATCAAAAAAATTGGGCCCCATACCCCCATGACTAATTGCGAACCTCCGATAGCAGGAGAATGGAAAAGGAAAAAGAATAAAAAATATGGAGAAAAAGAGACAACTATTACGTCGATGAAATGGATGTCAAGATGGAAATAAACAAAATAAAATGAATTGCAAAAATGTTAGGGGAAAGAGGTTAACTAGTGCACCAAATAGGAATGTCAGTGGGTCCTCCCCAAAGCAGGCTCATGCCCTTAATGCCCTGACAAACCCACATTTAAAGAGTCCGTAGGCTTTGGGAATGTCCTTTGGAACAAGAGTTAAAGTCTTAACCATAAGAATTTACCAAAAAGAAAATAATGTATCCACCAAGATATATACTAATGATACAATTGGCAATGAGGTGAACAATGAAGAGAAGGATGGAGAGGAGAATGGAATGGAATCTCAAGAGCAAGGTGGTGTAAGCCCCTTGTGTGTGTCATGGTTAATGTGACTTGGTAAATCTCAATCCAACTTCAGCCTCAAACAAACCACATCCAGTGACTTCGCATCAATGCATTCGGCCAATCCATCCTCTTAAATAGCAAGAATGCCTTCCCTAAGAGCCACCACCATTCCGACAAAACGAATGAGGAGAGAATGGGAAGCGAGGAGGGCCTTAGTTAGAGGGAACATTTTTATTTTAGTTCCATAACCAGTGCTTGTAGTCCAAGGAATTATTTTTTCTAAGGGGTGTGCTTTGAATTCTCACTTTTTTTTTCTTTTTTTCTTTTTTTATGTTTTTATGCGTGAGAACCACACCATGCAAAGACTTCTTATTTTTATTGACTCAGCTTCCCAATAATTGGGTAACATCGGAACAGTAAGAAAACTCAAAAAGAAAACATCCAAGCACCCAAGAGAATGGCCAACACAAATGCATCAAGTTCCCTTGAAGTCACACCCTTTTCAATCCTTGAGTCCTTCCTTAGTTTGAGAGATGCCCAGTCACCGATTCATTATAGTTCTAATTATTGAAAAAGGAGACTGTACATTTCCAAGCCAAGAGAGACCATAGACTTTGTGGATGTATGGATGAAGTGGACTCATTGCCTATCATATCAAAAAAAACATACCTTAGTATCAACATCATAACTTAAAGGTAAAAACCAAACATTAGCAATCAAAGAGAAAAATAGTTCATACCATCATGAAGAACACTTATTGGGTGAAAAAATTACAACATGGATAAAACACACACAAATGCACAGAAAGAAATGAAAAAGTGTGAACGATGTTGTAAAACAAAACCAAGAAAAGTTAAAGAAATTTGTAAAACAAAAATGTGCAAAAAAAAATGTGTAAAACAAAAACGTGTAAAATAAAAATGTGTAAAACAAAAACATGTAAAACAAAAACTTGTAAAATAGAAATGTGTAAAACAAAAACTAAAAACAACTGAGGGCCTCCAATGATCAGCATAGGTGGCCATCATCCCCAAGACTGAATGGAAAGGGAGAGATCCAAAATAATGAGTGCCTATTTGAATTTTTCAAAAGTGTCCAACTTCTCCTGATTGATGTTCTTAGATTGAGGTGTGGAAGTCAGTGATGCTCATATTCCAATGTATCTATGCCTTCGTTATTAGCGTTAGTTGTTTTCTCAGTTCGTTTCATGCATGTTGATGGGTTGCTCTTTTGATTAGTTGTCAACCACGGGGTGTCCACTACTTATGTGGTTGCTACATACAAGAACCTTTGAATTTGTGTTTCTTGGGCACATCGGTTACATGGAAGAGATGCTAAGCATTCCTCCATGTCATCATCCTCTAAGTCACTATATGTAATGCATGGAACTTTCTTCTTCTTGATCTTTCCATAAATGTTTACCTTAGATATCTCGAAGGAAAGATCTCAGATCCCTAGGCATGCATCTACTGTACTCAGCCATGCCCTTCCCATTATAATTAGGAAGCCCCCTTTGTTGCTGTTAACTTCTATCACCAGGAAATCAGTTGGGTATGACCAACCACACACAATGGTAACTATGTCTTCCACCAATCCCAAGGGAATGGTGATGGACTGGTTAGCCAGCTCTAGTTGAATGTTGCTCTTCTTGAGTTGAGGTAGGTTCCAAGCTTGATACATTTCTTGTGAGATTAACTTGACTTGAGAACCTGAGTCAAGAAGAGCCTTATGTGGTTCATTCCCGACAACTTGTAAATAGATTAAGGGGCTTCCAAGATCAGAGAGTTTCTTGGGAAGGTGGCCTACCTTGATCTAATCGGTAACGGTATGCATTAACATAACCGTATGCATGTAGCTCTATTGTTGGACAGAAGGGAGCTCCGAAGTCTTGTTTCTCGGAGGAGTGTACATAGACTCAATTACTTGTTGTTGTGAGAGCTTTTATGGGCTTTTGGTTTTGAAGAAGGGTCTTCTTTTCTTGTAGTTTTCAAAACCATTAGTGGGTTGAATGTTTACAGCTCTTGTAGCATTGCGTTGCTGCGATTGAGTGGGGAGTTCCCCTTGCATTGTTGGAGCTGCCGGTAGTGGAACTACCAACGGAAGAGTGGCGGATGGATTTTGAAGATGGTACATGTGTGGAGTGTCTCCCATAGGAGAAGGAGTCCTTCTAAAGTAATCCCAAACTTGGTAGTGATTTTGGGGAGTTTTGTGACCCATAGAGTCACTTGGAGAAACCGGTTGTTGCACGTAATAGCCATAAGGATCAAGTTGTCGGTAAGGGTATTATTGTCTCGGTGGTGGCATCCCCCATGACTGTGGGTATTTCCATTGCTGATGTTGCCTAATGGGTTGTGGTGGAGTTCCACTTGGATAATACGTTAACAGTTGGTGGAACTGCCTTGGGTTACCTTGGGGATAAGGTAACCTTCGAGGTGTTTGTCGTCTGTTAAGTCTCGGGTTAAGTGTATACACCCCAGACTCTTGTAGATGTGAGATGATTGGACAACATCCCTTAGGATGGTCATATTGGTAGATCTCACATCCACCATCATCATCTGTGTCTAAGTCCACAACCTCATCAGAGATTGTTATTTTTCCCTTACCATTGTTACGTGCATGGTCTGCATCTCTCCTCTTTTTCTTATTAGAGTCACTACCTCATTCCACCTTAGACTCCTCTACAATTTTTAGGACGGTTTCAAGTCTATAGTCTAAGGAATCCCACAATTGATCCACCTTAGCCGACACTTCAATTATTAACTTCTAAAGCGGCAAGGTTTTTCTGTTCACCAACTCTTCGAGTGGTGACTCATCCTCTTCATCGCAAAATCTCACTCCCTTCTTTATAAGGAAAGGATCACAGTTGTATCCTTCCGCGCTCTCTATTTTTTGTAGCTCCCCTTCTTCTTTGGCTACTTGCTCCAACAAGCAATGAATTTCATGGGCTCTAAGTTCTGATAGTCTTTCTTGGGCATAAGTCCCAAGGGTTCTCCTAGTCTCATATCTTAGTCCATCTACGATGTGGCGAAGTTGATCCCGTTGTGCGTAACCATGGCCTAGGCAACAATGTAACAATGCATAGTATCGGCCCATGGTAACATCCAAGGGTTCATGATTACCTTGCTTCCATCCTTGGATCTTCTTACGCAAGTTAAACACTCTAGAGTACATTTGATATTTATTTTTGAAGAGTTCTAACATCATATTCCACCTCCTAATGGTCTCCAGCTCTAAGGACCAGTACCAACTCTCTGCTTCCTTAATGAGTGTCCTAGGAAACAACTTTAGTTTCTACCACTCATTCTTTATGTTTTGCAAGGCGCAGGCATCATGGAATGCCTGTAAATGATTTTACAGATTAGTGTTGTATCCCCCTTCGAAGCATGGGATATTATTCATATCTAATCATTTAATCCAACTATCTCTTTGATGCCTTGTTGGTATTCTCACTACCTCCGTTATATCAAGCATACTTCAGGTGGCAAGTAGGGGCTTGTCATGATCATCTCTTTCATGACGTCTATGGTGTCTACGTTGTTCCCTACTTTCCCTTCATTCATGTCCTTGTCCTCTCTCTCGACTCTCTCGTCGAGGTCTCTCATTTTGCCTACCTCTATCCTCATCGTTATGCTCTTGATGGATACACCCAAATGTGGAAGGAGAGGGTGAGTAATGTGATGAAGGGGAAGAAGAATAACCATTTCCATGATGATGTTTCTTGCCTTCTCTTCAGCTGCTGCGGCCCCGATCATGATGACGATCTAAGTGCTCGTCCTTGTCATGTGTTGTTGTTCCCTCAGTGAACAGTTGGCATTCACGAGGATCAGAACCAAGGTTGTGTATCGTGGATCGTAGGTTCTGATACCCTACCTCCTCACCATCCTTAGGAGGTGGAACATCATTTGATAGAGAACCCATTATAATGGGTTCATCATCTCCGATTTCACTTAGGACGTGCAGGACCCCTTTGCCCTTCAACAGTGTATGATGGCTCTCCTGCCGTGAGTCCCTGATACGTTGTGTAGCTGTGGGATGATAATCCCTTGTATCAAAATCACCTATAATGTATTCAGCATAGATTTGTGTCATGTCGATCTGTGCAAGAGCATGGAGAAGCATGTTTGGGACTGATCGATTTAGAGGTAACACTATGTTACCTTGCAAGTCTCTCCATCGCAGTTGTTCTTCTTGATGGAGGATAAAGGTAAAATCTGGTATGTACTCATCAAGATGAGTATATACCACTCGGTATTGTTGAGGAACTGGTGGATTTCGGTTATGTGTTTTTGATTGCCGACTATTTCTAGTATAATCCCTAGGTGGTGAATTACTCTTGTTAGAAGAAGACATTGTTATTTGATTCGGTGTGCTAATTAACCGTTATATAACTTTTTGTTTAATTAACCCTATAGTTTGTTTAAGCTCCCAATGATGTGGATAATTTCCTATGTTCGACTTAGCGCACAAACACTTAGTTCCCGACAACGACGCCTATGATGAGTGGCAAGGTACCCCTACACTCAACCATATGAATATGAGCGTAGCATGCGCAATCCAGTCGAACTCCATAGACTAAGTGTCTACACACCTCATGGAACACTTAAGGTTAATCATTTGTTGTCTTCCCATACTTACTTGTAATTGTCACGGTTGTATGGTTAAGTAAGTCTGAGGTATGTGATTTTTATAGTTTTTATGTTTTATCTCCTATGTTAACGAGGTGAAGGGTGAAGAAACTAATTGACTAACTTTAACTAACTAATGATGTTGATAGGTGAGGGGGGGGGGAGGTCCATGTATATATATATATTATAAGGATGTGATATCGCGTACCTGCTAGTGGGGACCCGATATCGCGTCGGACTTGATATTAGGGACCCAATATCGCATCCTATCAAAATTATGGCACTTGTAAAATTTACGAAATTGTAAATTAAATTTTTAAATTTTTTGAACCTCCAAGGTATCAACTAAGGACATGTAGGTCAATGTAAAGGGATCTAGGATAATACAAACTAGTTATAAAGGCACAAAAAGTATAATGGTGTAAAATTTGACAATGAGAATCATGAAGAGTAGGGGAAAAAGGACATGTGTTAGCTCATAGGAACATTTGAACTTGAAGAATGATAAGGGAAAGAAGAACGTTGGTAATGCTTAGAGGATATAAGATGATGTGGGGAAGATGTGTTACAAGTACAAATTACAAGGGTTATGCAAGTGGGTCCTCCCCAAAGTAGGTTTCAACCTATAATGCCCTTACGTAACCACACCTTAAAATATCCGTAGGCACTAGAAGGGTTAAAATGTAATCCACACCAGTTCCAAAAAACACACACATGTAGATACCATCATGATGAGGTATGAATTCAATGCTATACAAGACATAAGTCACAAATACATGAATAGCGAGATGAGGCGAATTGTAGCAAGGACTACAGAGATTGGGACATGAGGCAACTGACTCAAGGCACAATGAATTTTCAGTATAAGGCGTGATTAATGTGTCATTAACCTGTCACTCAAAAATCAAGACCAAGTCCATTCCTCTAATCAATGACATCTCATTGTTTCATCCCAATGATAGATAACAATAAGAGAACCATGACAGTAAAGTATATGATCACTTGGCATTTTGTTCAAGGGAGAAGTGACTCGGAATTGTTTTGTAGTACTTTGATCTTGATCTTCTTTTCTTCTTCTTCTTCTCTCTCTTTTTTTTTCATCATTTTTTTTGGAATGCTTCATCCAGAGAAGCTGCCTACCTTCAGGCATGGGTGCATGTCTTTCCAATGGGACCCCCTAGAATAGCATTATTTTTCCTTGATTGAGTGCCTTTTGATTACTCTTACTCCCATTTTTCATTAGATCTACAAGGATCTTAGTACAACCAAGCTGCATGATAACTCCCACAAATGTCACCAAAGAGAATCTACAAGTCCCCTTGATGTCACACCTTGGCCATTCCCACTTAGTCCATCCTTCTTCACTCTAGGTATAATAACATAAGGTTACTTTAAGTTTTAATGATTAAGAATATCAATGTACCCAGGGTAGAACCCCTTATTAATAGAATGGGTGCATGGATGTTTTGGGCTCACTGTTCAAATCATTAGTCACTTGAGACTTGATAGCATAGAACAACACCTCAACCAATGAGCCACATGAGTGTTTTATTCGTAGATGAGATTACTCCAAAAAAGACAAAATAATAAACTGAAAAGTGAAAAATTGAAAAACAAAAAATTTTAAAATTAATGAAAATGAAAAATATTTATTAATCCTGCTTGTTATTAAAATGGGGGGTATCCCCCATAACTAAATGGTTGAGTATGGCAAGGATTAATAAATGAAAAGTTGGGATCGTTGCATGTTGGAAATGTTGGGACTTGATCATCCTTACTCCATTGGGGTTCACACACTTGATTATAGTTGGCATAGTGGGGTAGGTTATAGGGTGTAGTTAATTCATGAATGGCTGACCCACTATGACACCCTTGACCATAAGATGGTATGCAAGGATCAATCTGTCTCCCTCAGTGGCTATATTCATTGGGCGGTATGGTTGTTGGAGTATTGGTTGGTGGCCCAAAGAAAGTAACATGAGGCATTGGATTCGAGGAGGGAGCTGCACCACAGTGTTGGACTTGTGCTGGGTTGGAAGCTACAGTAGGCTCAAAATTATTTTGTCCTTTCTTACGGTCATGTCTAAAGAAGGGATTCCTATGATGTTGTGGAGGATTCCCATTACTATTGATAATAGTAGCACAAGTAGCATTCGTGGGTAGGTGTTGTGGTGTAAAACTTTCTAGAACACTTGGTGACAATGTAGAAGGAGGTGAAGGATGAGAATGTTGAAATTGAGGAGAAGTATAAGGTATCCAAGGTAGTGGTTGTGTTGGAGAGAATATGGGTTGATAGTATTGAGGAGAATAATAATCATGTGGTGAGATAGAGGATGTTGACCCAGTTGGAGAAACAAGATGTTGGACTTGATAAGCACTTAGGTTCGAATGATATGAAGGGTGTAACCAGTTTGAGGGTGGCCTCCCCCATGACTAGGATTGTTGCCACTATGATCGAACACAGTATCTTTGTATGAACTCTGGATGTAACACTCTTCCCCAATTCTCTTGTAAATGTGACAAGATTGGACATTGGCCCTTGGGATGATCGTACAAGCAAATGTTGCATTGATACATATGATTGGCAGTTAAGTTCTTATTCTCTTCTACCCTTCTTTCTGATTGTCTAAGGGTATTGTGTCCTACTTCTTGGTTCGTCATAACTGTATCCCCAATAATGTTGGCATATTCTCTACATTTTTTATGCATCCATTCCATCATCTTATTGATCTTTGCCTCAATTTCATCCAATGATTGTAGTGTTGGAAAAGATGGTTCCACCTCCTCGAGGTGAGTTGATTTCTCCTCTTTTAGATTATGGAGCTTTGTTGATGTGAGATTTTGATCCCATTGAGATTTTTTAGCATTCTCCCATTTAGCCATTTCTCCTTCTTCTTTTGCTACCTGTTTGATAAGCTCTTGGAATTGATGGGTTCGTAGCTCGTATAGTTGACCTCGAGCATACATCCTTAGGGTATTCCTTATTTCATTACAAATCCCATCTATGATATGGTACATTAGCCTTTCCTCAGAGAACTCATGGCTTGGGCAGTTGTTTAATAACGCATAATATCTTTCTAAGGCCATGTCCAAGGGCTCATGTTGTGCTTGTTTCCACTCTTGGATTTGTTTCCTCAAGGTTGACACTCTTGCATAAGTTTGCTATCTTTCATGAAATAGTTCTACCATTGTTGACCAATGTCAAATTAATTTTGGTCTTAAAGACCTATACCATACCTTTGCTTGGTCAACAAGTGTCGTAGGAAAGAGCTTAAGTTTTTTTCATCCATTATCAATGTTGTTCCACACACAGGCATCGTAGAAGGCTCATAAATGTTGTTGTGGATCTAATTCATAGCCTCCTGAGAATTTTGGAAAGTTGTTTATGTCAAGCCTGGGTAGACAGCTTTCCTTGTGATGCTTACAAGATATTCAAACAGCCTCTTGTATTTGCGTTAGGTATGTAGTAGCTAATGGGGGTTCATTGTCACTAGGTATGTTATGCATTCGTGAGTTGGGACAATGTTCTCTTCATTTATGTTTATTGGAAACCCCTACATCAGATTAGGTACTTCAAACTTCATCTTCATCATCATATAATTCATTGGTTCTCCAATGAATTACCCTACTGGTTGTTGCGTTATCATAATCTTGTGAGAGAGACATTATGTGTGAATTTTAGTGTGAATTAATTGAAATTAATTTCTTTTTTAAAAGATGTATCATGAATACTTTGTTACAGTGATCTTGTATGATGTAACTAATCTAAATAACTAGCACCATCCCTAGCAATGGCGCCAATGATGAGTGGTGAGGTACCCCTACACTCAACCATATGAATACAAGCGTTTCATGCACAATTCGGTCAATCTCCGTAGACAGGCTAGTTGTGGTATCTAGATAGTTACTTGTGGATCATAGTTTGCTATCTTCCCACCTGGACTAGCAATTGCTTTGTCACATATGGTTTAGTCCAGAGTGAGGTGTATGATGTGTTCCTAAACTAATGCTTACTCCTAGAGGCGATGGAAATAATCTTAAATTAAGCTAGGAAGAAAGTGAAAAGAGAGTTAACTAATAGGAGATAGGGAGAGAGAATCTAAACTAGCCTAAGTACGATGAGCATCTGTTCCTTAATCATCCGTACATAGCTTGGACCTCGTGCATGGCCTAGGTATGCTACTAGGTTACCAAGTAGTCACACTTAAATGCTCGTGATTAAGTCATACTCATTCCACATTAAGGAGTTTGGGGTGAAGAGATATTAACTACGAAAGCAATAAATAAAAATAACAATTAAATAATTAAACTAAGTGAATGCTATGATGAAGTAATCTCGATCTTTATTTCCCATCATGTGCATGTCCAAGTACATCACACTCGAATAAATGATGCCATACAATTACAATCACCACACTGCGTGCATACTGGGAGAGAGGGTTTAGAGGAAAAATGGAAAAAATATCCTACTCTAATACTAAACTGACTATTGAAAAAATTGACTAAAATACTTCCTTCCTGTGTGCCTACATGTGTATTTATAGGCCCACACAGGAACCACGATATCGCATATCCGATATCGTTGTTGGATGCGTTATCGCATACCTGATATCACGTATCTGATATCATGGGTCTAATATCGCAACCAGATGAATCACAATTCATCAATAATGAAAAATAATAAGCTGATTTAGGTAACAAAATTTAAAGAGACTGATACCAGTTCCAAATTTGATAAGAAAAAAAGCACTCCCAGAAAACATTCATACAGAGCCATGGCATTTCTGTTGCTTGATTATTAATTGCAGTTTGCATTGCTCCCCTTCATGATTCATGAAAGCCTCTGCTCCTTTTCCTATTCTTAGTTCTATGACAAATAATAGCTATCATTAGGACCTCTATCGGCCTTTTGCTAGGCATCATCTAGAAATAGAGATGAGGTTGGAGTTTGAATTTTCAAAAAGAAAAATTTGAAAATATGCATAAGTTATTATCATGGGGTTGAGCACATGCATATATATGGTCTACGTCGATTTGTGTTATGGATCAATTTGCATCATAGAAATTGCATGTCAACTGGAAAAAGTAGGAATTAGAATTCATGAGCCTTTATGGTTCTATTCATGGGCATTAGAAGTTGCATGGTAGCTAGATAGTAGGGATTAGGATTCATAAGCCTTTTTTCTTGTATTCATATCATAGTTTTTTAAGTTGGTGATAAATCACCTAGTCCCTACATCAAACATATTGTGGACCTAAGCTGAGTCAACATGACTTTTATAATAAATCTTATTTTTACACAAAAATCAATAGATTTAGGTATAATTTTTAGGACTTTTAAATATAACTCAGCTCGACTTGTTGATTTATCCTGATTCTTGAAACATGTCGATTTATCAATATTTTTGTTTCTATCTTCTACTAATTTTTAACCCTTTTGATTCTAAAGCATGTCTACACTTCTCCTTTTTAGATGCAATACTTTTTGGAGCTAGATCCAGCAACACAATATCATCTACAAATAGCATAAACCAAGGGATTTCATCTTGTATTCCTTTGTTAACTCATCCATAATAATAGAGAATAAGTATGGGCTAAGTATAGACCTTGATGTAGACTTGTTGTGACTCGAAAATTAGATGTTCTGAAAGTTGTTCTAGTTTTAGTGGTAGCTCCTTCATACATGTCTTGAATTACTTTAGCATATTTATTATGAATGTTTTTCTTCTACAAAGCCCACCAAATAATCTTTCTAGGAACTCTATCATTTAACTTTTTCCAAGTCAATGAAGTTCATATGTAAATTTTCTCTTTATTTTCAGAATTTTAACATTAATTGTCCTATTAAGAAAATAGCCTCTATATTAGATCTTCCTAATATAAATCCAAATTGATTTTCTAATATTATTGATTCAAGTCTAAGACATTGCTCTATGACTCTATCCCAAAGTTTCATAGTATGGCTCATTAGCATGATTCCTTTATAGTTTACATAATTTTACACATCTACTTTATTTTTGTAGATAGGAACAACAATGTTTTTTTCTCTAATTATTAGACATTTCTTGGTGTAGGGATACCTCTTCGAAACCTTGATGTTGGTTCCTATTAAATGAGAAGTAAGATGAAGAAATGTGAAAGAACTCGTCCATTAGTGGAAGAAGTCTTTTGTTTGTAAAAGAAGTCTTTCGTTTGCAAAAGAAGTCTTTAGTACTCCCAAAGATGTCTTTCAAAAGAAAAAGATGCCTTTCTTGCAAGTTACCAAAACACACAGAAGGGTATCTTTCAAGCATCAAAAATGTCTTTCTAGCAAGGTGTTGAAACTCATAAAGATGTCTTTTAGGCATCAAATATGTCTTTCCTACAAGCTACTAAAACTCAAAAAGATGTCTTCTAGGCCTCAAACATGTTTCTTACATGAGGGAAACTTTCTAAGGTGCCATGTTCAAGATGGAAAACAATCAAGAATATCCAAGGTGAGCATGGGAAGGGTTTCCCAAAAGTTGTAGCTATGTGTTAGCTTTGTTTAATGATAAATATTAGTAATGTTGCATGTTTTTTTATGGGAGTTGGATGGTCAAACTTGTGTGTACGATTTTGGCCATTATGTATGGATCATGGTCCTATGTGTGTTGGAAGAGATGCATAATCAATTGTGCCTTGCATTAAGGTTGATTGTGTGTAATTTTAAAGCCTCATGCTTTGCAATATTATTGAGTGTGTGACTATTTTGGTGTACTATTTTGTGGGTTTGTGGATCCACTATATTTATAATCCTCTTTTAGTTTTAATAGAGGATAGCCAGTTTTCTTATTTTCTAGAAATTAATTTGTCTTGCATACCTTTTTCATTTGGTGTGTTTTAAAAGGTTAAAGTAAATTAGAGTGACACTGCACCATTTCTCTATCCTTCAAAATTTTGTTAAATAATTGTGTTGAAACTCCTATATCTCGCAATGCTTTTAAAGCTTCTATAGAATAATGTCTAGTCTAATAGCTTTTCCATTTTTCATCTTTGATAAGGCTATGCTCACTTGAAATAAAGAAAGTCCAATAACCAAAGCAAAATTTGGTTCTTATTCTTCAATATCTTCTATTGGAAATTTTTCATTTAATAACTTGTAAAAATAAATGTTCATCTATCCAAAATTTTATTATCTTTTACCAAAATTCTTTCATAATGCATTTGACATGATCAATGTTCTTACATTTCTTACTTCTTATTTTTGCCAATTTATAAATAGATTTTTTCTTCTTTAATCCTTATGTTTTTCTTTGACTACTACTATTGTTGCCTCCTTTTTTTATCATTTTGTATAATAGCCTATTCTCTTAGTTTCTGCTTTGTTTCTATTCCTTAAAGCATTTTTTCTCATTTTGAATAGCACATTTCACTTCAACACACTACCACCATGTCTCCTTTGGGATGTGTTTTTAGTCTTTTGTTTTATCCAAAATGTTCTTTCTTATTTTCTGAATTTAACTTTTCATTTGGCCTTGAATTTAATTTGGAGAGTAATTCTAATTGTACGTGCCTAGTAATTGTTTTTTTGAATAAGGTGATGTTTTCCTTCTT
>MNCI01027925.1:4054-20272 GCA_015680685.1 Gnetum montanum | reverse complement strand
TCATCCAAGGAGTCTCACATTTTATCTACATTAACCAGTATGTCTATGATAAATTTTTAAATCAACAAAGTTTTTCTTGTATAACCTTCTCTAGTGATGTTTCCATTTTAGGATTATAAATACATAATTCCCTTTTGTGAATGGATAAATCATTATTATACTCCTCTATACTTTCTCTCTTTTTCAATTCTTCTTCATCCTTTGCTACTTGATCAATAAGCCTTAGTATCCAATGAGCTATCATTTTTTATAATCTTACTTGGGCATAAATCCCAAGTTTCTTTATAATATTATTCCTAAGTCCATCTATCACATGGTGAAGTTGTTTCCTTTGAGAGAAACTATGGCCTTGGCATTGGTGTAAAATAAAATAGTACATTCCCAGGGCTACATTAAGGGATTCATGATTTCCTTGTTTCCATTCTTGAATTTGTTTCTTCAAGTTGAAAATCCTAGAGTATGTTTGATATTTTTCATTAAATTTCTCTAATACTATACTCCATCTACAAATATATATTGTCTCAAAAGACAGTTATTAACATTCAGCTTCTTTAATGAGCATCCTAGGGAATAGTTTGAGCTTCTATCAATCATTCTGAATGTTTTTCAAGGCATATGCATCATAAAAGGATTGTAAGTGATTTTGTGGATTAGCATTATAACCTCTTTAAAATGTAGGGATGGTTTTTTATATTAAAATATTTGATCCAACTATCCCTTTGATGTCTAGTGGGAATATGAACTACCTCTAAGATATTTATCATCCTCTAGTAACAAGCAGTAGTTCATCATAGTTATCATACTCATGATGGTCCTTATCATGATCATGTCTCCTCTGATGTGGCTTGCTATTCCTTCTCTCCTAATGATGTTCCTTTTCTTCTTATCACTATCTATGTCCCCTTCTTCCATATTTGTAATGAGATCTTCTATCATCTCCACCTTAGCCTCGATCATTCCTTCTTTGGTCTCAGTCACATTCCTTCTTGTCAGAGCTTAATAATGAAAATGTTGGTAAGGAAGGAAAGCTAGAAGAATTATGCTAGCTTGCCCTCCTTATTTAATCCTTATTTGTTCTTTTAGTGAATAGTTGGGATATCGTGGCCTTGAGATTCCTCTAGTTTTAGAACTAGTTCTTCCCTTACCTTGGTTGCTTACTAAGGTTAAACATAACCATTGAGGAGTTATATTATTCTCACTAAAGGAGGAAGGATCCTAGAACTAAGATTGCCTTAATGGAATTTTGGTATCCTCCTTCTTTTACTATGAGGTTAGTGAGATTAGGACCTTCTTGCCCTTGGAGGCTTCATGATAAGCCTCTATGAGTTTATCTTTTCTAAGTTTAGCTTCTATTGATTAATAGTCTCTGGGAAGGTGTTTCTTCACTTAGTATTCTAGGGCTACTAGTTCAAGCTCTAACTTCATCAGTGCTACCATGAATAGTGAGGAAATAGCACAATTAGAAGGCAACATAATGTACCGTCTGAAATCCCCGGTCTCCGGCTAGAAGGAAACAGAGACCGTGGGATCACAGGACACGCATAGAAGACCCTACCTTCGCCTGAGGGCAAGCTGGAATGAATAAAGGTAGAGTACCTTGGGTGGTCCGCACGCGGATCAGACAAGGATTTCCCCGAACGTACACTGAAGTGCTATGCGCTGNCGTACACTGAAGTGCTATACGCTGGGTTATACGTAAACGACATAACAAGCATGGATCGGAGCGTAAATAACGAAACGGATGCGAACAGAGCGTAGATGTAAAAAAACTTAAACAGAGTAAATGCAACAATTAATGCAAATAGTAAACGATTTTGGGAAGAAAATGGAACAATGGCATTATAGAATGAAAGTACAATGCACTGGTCTAACGCAGTTGTGACTGGAACACAAGGCGGATGAAAAGCCCCGGTGAATGCAAGGGTGACTGGTTCACATTGTAGGAACAGCGTAGAGACTGTCTGCTCAACGTACAGGGTTTTCCAGCATAAAGGGTTTTGTGCTATGGTTCTTAGCTTCTCTTCTCTCTGGTATGCCTAAGAATTTTGCCAACCGACCTGGATCTAGTGAAAAATGGGGCTTTTATACAGGTTTTTGACATTAGACTCCTGTTGGGCGACACGTGGTGCGTTGACCGGATGCACAAGTGTAAAATTTACAAGTGTACAATATGTTACATTTGCTGGGTGTATACACTGCGTCTGGTGAGCATAGACTGTGGACGTATACGCTGTATGTGCTGGGCGTATGCGAATTTTGGCGTAGATGCTGTGGATGATGGGCGTATACGCTGATGTGCTAGGCATATACGCTGGGGCGTATACGCTGATGGTCGTTGCCTTGTGCCAGATCTTGCTTTGTAGTGTTGTTTCCATGTCATCTTTGGGGATTGCATGCCAGACATATACATCTGTTGTACTTGTTGAGCGTACATGTGAGGCGTGTACGTTGGGCGTGTACGCTAGACGTCTACGCTGGGTGTAGACACTGTGAACTTGAGCGTATATGCCTAGCGTATACGCTGAGAATACACTTGGGTGTATGCACTGGGCATATACGCTGAGGCTGCATACTTGGGCGTATACGCTGAGATTGCATACTTAGTGAAAATTAAATATTTTGGTCTCCAAAGTCACCATGTGTGACACCTGATGTAGCTGTGATCGTCTGTGGGTCCCAGGGACCTGCTTCTTATTGGACAAGTACTAAGCTTGAAATTTTGTGGTGTTTCATTGGCCCCTCTTTGTTGATGCTTGGAGGAATCGACCCGAGAAGCATCAACAAAGAAGTGCAAAACACCACAAGCAACTTGATAGAGACCCTGTCCATTGCCACTTGACTAGACATCATCGCACCGTGTTCAGTAGTACATGGGATTTAGAGAAATTTGTATCTAGGTAGGATCGTGGAGATTACGGGGATTGGGAACTGCCCAAGGGATTTGTGCTTGGCAAAGGGGATGCTTTGATGTGTGTCATGTTGATCCTTGTCAATAGCCATGATTTAGCAGACTTGGAATTCAGACATGCGATGTGCGTCCTTTGGCAGAACAAGACTCTTGGTTAGTGTCCAAGAGATTTTGTTGGCAAGGCCAAAGCTACATGATGATGCATTGCATTCTTTGGAGGAACAGGGCCCTTTTTTGGGGGAACCTGTTGGTGGAGAGCAAAAGCCATGCAACTGGATGTTTCTAGATTGTTTTGACATGAGTACTTGGTTTTAAGACAATTGCCTTCCTACCTGGGGCTTGTGTGGACGTGCCAAGTGTCCCCTCTTTTTTTTTCTTTTTTTAAAAAAAAAACCTTTTGCTTTTTTTTTGTACTCATGCTCAAGTGTTGTGTCGTGTGTTGCAACTGCTTTAAAGTGTTACAGCGTGCAATAGCATGCGCAAAGTTTTGAATGCACTGGGTGTGGAAAAGGTGTGACAGAGTAGAGTGTGTCGGTGAATAGATAGAGAATGTATTGGGAGATGGGGATGTACTAGCGAATGGTTTGATTTAGGCTTGCCATGTGTGCTGTGAACATTGCCCCATCTTTCTGCTTATGACGAAATGCATTCTTGTGCGAAACTTCTGAGTGTCATCCTGCAAACATAACTCCAAGTAGACAAGAAAATCGTGAGTGAATAAGCGAGCTTAGACTTAAACAGCTACTGATGGAACAAATACATTGGACGTGATTTCAGGCACTGTATATAAATGGCAGCAATGTTGATAGGATTGTCTGATGGCGGGTGATGCAGTAATTCTGATGACTGAATGTGGCCGCAAATTGTGGAACTGGAGATGAACTTGCCAGTTTATAGTCTTAGCGAACTATCATGGGTTAGTTTCATGTCATAACCCATTGGACATTGCCCATTTAGCGTCGTCGCGGACGTTGCATTGCTAGTTTCTAGTCTTAGCGGACCATGAAGAGGCAAACTAGTTTATAGTCTTACCGGACTCTGGTGCATGTGACTGTGGCAGTTTACTTGTCATGCTGGACAGATGCTAGTTTATCATCCTTGCAGACACTATATGGTATCAGTTTATCGTCATGATACCGGGACAAGCTATGGTATCAGTTTTAAGTCATAATCCAGGACTGTTCTATGGTATCAGTTTACCGTCATGATTCCAAGACGAGCTATGGTATCAGTTTATAGTCGTGATCCCAGGACTCGCACGTACCTCGCTTTGTTCAGACGTGGAATGGCTTTAGAAACGAGTGATCGGTTGGATTTGCAAACTCATTTCCTTCTATATCAGCTAACTTAAATGCTCCGTTGTTGAATGCTTTAGTGACCAAGTAAGGCCCTTCCCGGTTGGCTGAGAATTTGTCTGGGTGTTCTCAGATGACCTTAAGTACAAGGTCACCTTCCTTGATGGGGTGCTTCTGGATGTCATGCCAATGTCGCTGCCATTGTTGTTTTTGGTACCATTCAATCTGATCAAGCGTGTGTATGCATTCTTCCTCCACCGAGTCTAGGTCAATGATGCGCAGATCATTGTTATGTCCATCGTCGAGGAGTCCAGAATGCGTGATCCTTAAAGATGGTACCTGCAATTCTAAAGGTAAAACAGCTTCTGAACCGTAAACAAGGCTATATGGCATTTTACCTGTCAAAGTTCGATGTGTAGTACGGTAGGCGCACAATGCATATACCAATTGTTCATGCCATCTTCGCTTGCTTTAGATAAGCATCTTTTTGAGAATTGTAATGACGATTTTATTTGTTGCCTCCACTTGCCCATTGCTTTGAGAATAGTAAGGGGATGAAAATGAATGTTTGATTCCTAGGCTGTCACAAAAGGTTTTTGTCTCGGCATTGCTAAATTGTGGCCCGTTGTCAGTGATGATTGTCATGGGAATGCAAAAGCGGGTTATAATATTTTTGAGAATGAAGTTGCACACGTGTTTAGATGTAGTTTTTCGAAGGGGAGCAGCTTATACCCACTTCGTGAAGTATTCTATTGCGGTTATAATGAAACTATGCCTCGCAGAAGATGAGGGTGTTATTGGGCCAATAAGGTCCAACCCCCACTTTTGAAAGGGCCATGTGATTTGTGCCGTATGTAACTCATTTGGTGGGACATGGATTAGATTACTATGTTTTTGACAAGTACTACATGTTTTGGCCTTGAAGAGACAATCGTATTCCATGTGTGGCCAATAATAACCTAAGCGTCTGATCTTTGTTGCCATGGCTTTTGGTGCTATATGTCCTCTGCATAGTCCGTTGTGTACTTGTTCGATGATGGTTTGGGCATTGGTACTACTAACGCATGTTAGCAATATGCCTTCATAGGATCTACGGCACAACATGTCCCCTACCAATGTATACTACCGAGAACATTTTCGTACTACATCCTTTTGTGCATTTGTTAGATGTCGTGGTGTTTCGCCACGTAGAAGGTATTCTTTTATGTCATCATACCATTTCATTGTGTGTGTGGTACTAACAGATGCAACCAGCAATGTGTCGAGAGTATCAGTAATTGGTTTGGCACAATTGATCACGGAGCTTGGTAATGCATGGAACATGTCCAGCGATATGTTTAACGCTAATGTGGCTAACGCGTCTGCAATGGTGTTATCATTTCTAGAAATGTGTTGCACATCGATGTTTTCAAATTGCCTTATTAAATGTTTTTCCAAGTCACAGTATGGTTGTAAGTGTTGGGATTTACATGTATAAACATCTATGACTTGGTTTAAGACCAGTTGTGAGTCTCCTCTGACCATAAGCCGTGTGATGTCTGAAGCCAATGCTACCGCGAGACCTCTAAGGAGACCTTCGTACTCTGCTATGTTATTGGTGCAATGAAAGTTGAAACGATAAGCAAAGGGTCGGATTTCCCCAAAGGGATAGGTGATGATGGCGGCTGCACTTCCCCCTCGAGAGGTGGATGCTCCATCCAAGTTTAGAATGGCGTCGTAATCGTTGGGCACTATGTCTATTGCGCTTATATTCTCATTCGGGAATTCTGGCTCTATTATCACTTGATCGTGCATTGGTGACGTGGCCATTTGACTTGCTATGGCTTGACCCTTAACTGATGATTGTGCTATGTAGTGCAGGTCAAATTCAGCTATCATGGCTTTCCAGTGGGCTATTTGACTCGTTTCGTAAATGTTTCCTGTTATAGCCCTTAGCACATTATTCTTGCAAATTATGTTAACTTGGTTACGGAAGAGGTAATGTACAAAAACATGATCTCTCCACGTCAATGTACAAAAACATGATCTCTCCATGTCATTATTCTTAAAAAAAAAAGGCCAAAGCTAAACATGATCTCTCCACGTCATTGTACTTTTTCTTGTGGGAAACTAATGCATGGCTTAGGTAATATACAAAAACTTTGGTTCCGTCATCTTGTGTCTGGCAAAGCATAGACGCGATCGACAAATCCAAAGTAGCGAGGTAGATGTAAAACGGTTTATCATTTCGGGACGGATAAACTGTGGGTAGTCGAGCAAGTGTTGTTTTAATGTTATCGAATGCTTCTTGGCACTGTGGAGTCCATTCAAAATGGACGTTTTTGCGCAACAGGTGATTCATAAGTTTTAGTTTGTCTGTCAGTTTCTCTATGAAGCGCCTGATAAACTGTAATCTACCTTGTAGACCTTGAAGTTCGGTAAGGTTGCCTGGTGGTTTCAGGTTTATTATGGCCTTAACTTTATCAGGGTCTACTCGTATCCTTGCTTCTGAGGCTACAAATCCAAGCATTTTTCCTGTCTTGATGCCGAAGACACATTTTTTTGGGTTAAGTCTCAATTCATATTTCAAACAACGCTTTAATACTAAGTCAAGATCTTGTACATGTTGTTCCGATGTTTTTGATTTAACCACAATGTCATCCACGTAGTCATTGAGCGAGTGTAACATGTAATCGCTAAATATGAATGTCATCGCTCTTTGATACGTGGCCCCAGCGCTTTTGAGACCAAAGGGCATCATTGTGTAACAAAAGGTTCCCCATGGGGTGATAAAGGTTGTTCGAAGCTGATGCTCTAGGTTGATGCGTATTTGATTGTATCCCAAGAATCCATCCATAAAAGACAATAAGGCATGCCCAGCAGTCGAATCAACAAGTTGATCAATGCTCGGTAGGGGAAAATCATCTCTTATGGTTGCAACGTTTAAATCCCGGAAGTCAATGCATAAGCGAATGCTTCCATTCTTCTTCGGGACAATGACCATGTTGGATATCCACTCGGTGTAATCAACAGCCCGGATGAAACCAGCCTGATAAAGCTTGGTGATCTCATTACGAACTGCCAATGCCACCTCGGGCTTAACCTTTTGTGCCTTTTGTTTTACGGGTCTCAATTTTGGATCAAGGATAATGTTATGCTGGACAATTCAAGGGTCTAACCTGGGCATGTCCGTGTAAGACCAGGTGAACGCTTTCATGTTTTCCCTAAGCACGTTCTCAATGTCTTTGGCTAGTTGCGGTTGTAATAATGTGCTTAATTTTAATATTTTAATTTCCCCATCGGGCATGGTTATTGGGGTTTCGTTCAACGGGTCTTCGGTGATATTTTCGGCTTCTATGTTGAGGGATTTTGTCATACCTTTGTAGTTGTCTATTGTTTGCTGTGTTGAGGCTATGACTGCGTTGTCCGTTGATGAACTTAAGTGAATGAGGTTTATGTTGATGTCCCTTGCAATTTTGCCATATGGTCCATCGATAATTACTGGTTTGGTTAAGTGCTAGAAATCCATCAGGCTTGCTCCTGCCAATAAACAGAGAGTGGAATGAGCTAATGGGTATTGTTCTATGTTCTTTGGTAATTTTAGATTATGCGTACATGCATGATGGCGGATTATCGTCACACCGGGACGCATCGCAGTTTAATGCCTTACCAGGTTGTAGATGGTAGTTTAACACCTTACCGGACGAAATGTAATCTGCAAGTGGTAGTTTATAGCCTTACCGGGCCATAATGGGTTCGTATGTGGTAGTTTAAGGCCGTACCGGGCCATACCAGCAATTTACGCTGTAATGTTTGGTATAAACACATGAAATGGGGTTCACAGGGGAACTAGGACGTAGTAATTTTGTTTTTATTTTAAATATATATTTTTTATTATTTTTTGAGCAATTTTTAGTCTAAAATAAGTAAAGAAAGGCGAAAAAGGCAAAAAGTAACAAAACAGGAGGCGGCAGCGTCAGCAGCGGCAGCAGCGTCGGCGAAGCGCTATAAAAGCGGGGGGGAAGCTTCATTTGTTACATTACATTCTGAGCGTAAGCAACTGAGCGAGTGTAAGTGTAAACTGTGAAACCTAGAGTAAGCGTAAACCCAAACCCCAGCGTAGACGCCGATCGATTAAACCCCAGCGTAGACACCAAGCGTAGAAGGTCGAGCGTAGGCGTATAGAGTTTCAACCCTCAGCGTAAGCTATCAATCCCAGCGTAGACACCGAGATGGGCAAAGGCAAGGAAGTGGAAGGCCAGGGGAGGAAGGGTCCAGACTTGACCTTCGCAGAGGAGACCGAAGCCATGCTGCAGTGCCTGCCTCGGCCGAGGATTCCATCATGGCTTGGATCATCCCATAGGTAGGCTCTGATCCTGTCTTTATTAGTTATTTTTGCTTGTGCATGCTTCGTAGCGTAGACAGTCTCGTAGAGGGTTTCAGCATATACGCCGAGCGTAAAGTTTAGCGTGAAGACTTCGGCGTATAAGTCGAGCGTAAGTTCACAGTGTAAAGTCAAGTTAGCATAGACTATCATAGGGAATCTGTTTTATCAGCGCACTACGTAAACACTTTTTCTTGCTCGAGGCGTAGACGATTGTATCAATGTATACGCTGAAGGCTATACGGCGTAATGAGTTTTCTATGAACAAAGTTTATTGTTTTATCAGCGTAAGTTTCTATTTCATCAGCGTAGATGATCTACGCTGTGACAGCGTATACATTGAGGATTCCTTCAGCGTATACGTTGAGTGTACACAGTTGTCTTTTTGAGTATGATACAACGTAGACTTGTTTTTCATGTTTCCGGCGTAAACTATTCGTTCAGTGTCTAGTGTAGACTATTTATGCTGAAGGTTTCTACGGTGTATACGCTGAGGGTTTCTGCAACGTATATGCTGAGCGTAAGAGGTTCGGGCGACAACGCAAACAGTTGGCTGTCAGCGTATACGCTAGGTCAGGCACCATATATGTCAGGCATAAACAAATTTTGACAGCGTATACGCTAGGTTTAGCAGCGTATACACCGGGCGTAAATAGTTAGAAAATTTTTCTAAGTGTCGGTCTACGATGTGAACTTTTGGTTTTCGCGTTGTTTTGATGCATGGCTGATTTATCGTGGCATCTTGATTGCTTGCAGGGACAGTAAGTCTTTTCTCCTCGTTGTTGAGCTCGTTGGGGTGCTAACATGGTTTGGCCCCATTGAGGCTGATGAGCCTACCCCAGATCTAACTGTGGATAACAATGGGATCTGGTTCAGAGAAGGTGCTGTGAATTGATAGCTTTCATGTTAGACAACTTCGAAGTGGTGATCTGGTCGCAGCTAAATGAACTGGTGGCGTGAAGTGTGCTTGAGGCAATGCTGCCGGGAGCTGTGGAGGATGTCATAGTCTTCATAGAAGACATTGACGAGGGGTCGTTTGTTAACGAGGATGGTTCCACTCGTGGGCCCAGGTCCACACGCCCGTTAAAGTGCGTGTGGGCACAATTGCCACAAGGGTTGGTCTACCTCAACAACACGCTGTTCATAGCTGCACACACGCACACATTGTTCCAGAATCCCCCTGGCTCCGTGTACTAGGTGGATAGGTAGGACCATTTAAGTTTATTTTTTCTCTTCGTCGTTTGGTATTTGCTTCTGTTTTGACATCCGTTTGTTTATAGGCCTAAAGTTAACCCGGACGAAACATGTGTTGAGGATGACAGGCTAGATCTTGGTCGCACTGCTCTAGAGGCTTTTATGGTGGGGCCCATCCTTCGTGGAACCATATTGGGTCAAACGAAGGGGGCTATCGTTCATTTTCATAAACAGTTCTCTTGACCGTTCATGATGTGCAAATCTCATGGGTGGCTACATGAAGACTGGTCAGACAATGGACCAGTTTTCCCCCGTGACTCTGGCAGCACATCCAAATCGACAACTAACGGTAAATGACAACATTTCCTAGATGTGCTAATGTGTTTGTTTAACTGCCAAGAGTTATACTAACGATCTCAAATTATATTTGCAGTTGATGTACTTCCTAGCGAGGATCCGGTTACAACGGGCCGAACTGAGACTACGCTGTCGATGAAGTTCGGAGAGGTTAATAAGGCCCAAAAGTGGTTGCATACCCACGCTTTGCCATCCATTGTTCATTGCTTAGATAATGTCAGCCTCATGGAGCTTTTCACGACCCCGAGTCCTGATGTATCAATCGCGAAAATGATCAGGATTGTGGATTCCTTTAATGAGTCTGTCTCCTACTACAGCACTCGGATTAAGGGTGTTAAGGTAGTTTTCCATCTATCACCCAAATTCTTTTCAAACTTATTTGGAGTACCGACAGATGGCATAGGTGTAGTTTTAGATAGGGCTCATAAAGAGCTCCAAACGGTGCGTGAATTGGAGGGTTGGTTAGGCATGGCCAAGGGTACCAAGGGATTCCCGATGCAGGGGAAAGCAAAGATTGCGGAGGTAAATGAACTATATCCCTTGTTTAGGGCACGGGTATTCCCCAAAACCCTTTCCCAGGTACGGAGCCTTGGGGTTGAGGCTGTATGCATCATGCGAACTATTCTAGAAACTGGAATGTGCTATAACTGGGCTGAATTTTTGTTGTCTAGCATGCACAAGGAGATAGTGCGATTGCACTCGAATGTTGAAGCGTAATCCCATTTCACCTTTGCCTTCTTTGCCGGTTACCTTCATTGCTTTGCTGAGTTTCTGGTAGTTTGTGCAGATAACAAGTTTTTTCTACAGGATCGGGGTCAACTATCCCACCCTTGGATCAACCACCTATTTGAAATAGCCAAGTCCCAAGATGCACCAGAGGGCATTGATGAGTCTATGACTATCACAACAGGGGGATCATCTGGTATGTCAATCCACACCCATGATAGTTTGGGATTGGAACCGGACGATGTACCCTATACTGCGAGAAGAGCAAAGTGGGTCATCAAAGAAACTGTTGGCCAAGCGAAATTGAAGCTGAAAAGACACGAATGCCCAACTAAAAAAGTTTCGAATGCCAGCGAGGCACAAGTAAAGAATATACGATTTAAGATACCCGGTATGTAGACTTCACCCGCTTATTGCTTTATTGTTTTCGTTTCGTTCGTAAGTTTTACTTCAATTGCTTACATGTCACTGATACCTTTAGCTTGATTTGCGAAGTGAGGAAGCAGGCTTTAGAAACTATTACTGAGGAGGAGACCAACACGGAGTGGAATAATGAGGAGGAAAATGTGGAGAAGGATCAGGGAGGAGGAACAGAGGAGTTGAAGGAGAACACCACAGAAACTGAACCGTTGGATGATCATGGTGGTATCGATCAAGTGTTCAGCAGCTTTCTTAAGGGAAAGCTGGACTTGGGCGATCCCCCGGAAGGTGACAAGGAGCACGGTATGTCTTCTTTTATTTTTATTTTTACATTTCTTCGTTAGTTGTCATTTCTATGGTATTTTATTTTCGTATTTTCATTTCTTTCAAATGAAGGCAGCGAAACCAAGACGGTGCAATTAGACGTACCCATGAATATGGTTCCTCCTGAGAGAACCGCGGAGGTTAGTTTGTCCCGCACCCGTGAGCCATTTACTTCGACAGAAATGCCAAGTAAGAAGGATTTTGTGGCTGGAATCGTTGAAGAGGTTGTCGAACGAATTCAGGAGGTCCACCATGAAATAGGTATACGTGTTTTGAATCATTTTCCGTTTTAAAGTTTTGCACCTTGTTCATGTTGTCTAAACATTTATTCTTTTCGTGCACATAGCTGCCAAATTGAGGTGGGATCCCTCTAAGGGCATTAGCATAGACAGTTTACCCTCACTATCCCAAGAGGTGGAGTAGGTGCCAAGACCTGTTTATGATGAGGTGGCGGAGGGTCTTGTGCACAACACCAAGTCATTGTGGACCTGTAGACGTTCTGTCAAACAGTTGTGGCTACAGATCTAGGCAAAGGAAAGGGAAGTCTTTGAATTGTCAGTTGAACGTGACGATCTTAAGGCTCGGTACGAGTTCAGCATTGCCAAACTAAGCGGTGATCATTCTTGGCGAACGTCCGAGGTTACGTACACCAGATATTGGAATCTACTAAATCATCATGTGTCACTAACTCAGAGAATGGTAGAGCGTAAAGCACAAATTGATCTTCTAAACCTTAAATGTCAAGATTGGAAAGCTTTTGCTTCCAAGGTTCGCAAGTGGGGTCAGGACGAGAAGAACCACAAACATCACTACAAGAAGTCATTAAAAGAAGTGTCCATTGAAAAGCGGCAACTAGAAATGTTTGTGGAGGGTTTGGGTTTACGCTCTGCCTTTGACACTTTTTCCCAAAACACAACTATCGAGATGGAGTTGCCTACCAGGGTGATCACAACTGCCTCTAGGGAAGTGTCTGTGGGTGAATTCCCTCTAAAACGTCCTACCTGGTCGGTTGTTGACAAGGGGAAAACCTTGGTAGACGTCAACCTAGGCCTTGATGGGACAGATTGGGCCAGTGCCTCAGAGGAGGATATCCTTCATCGCCTGGAATTTGGCTTAGGGGGATCTCCTATGGTAAGCATTTGTCATTATGAAATTGATTTGCTAAATAATGTTTGAACTTTCGACGCTCTCTTGTTCTTATATTGGTTGTCTCATTTTGTATTTTCAGGATGAAGGTGGTGACGATGTCCAAGAAGTTGGCCCCAGTGGAGTAGGGGCCCTTGAAGCCGATGGATCTAAAGGGGACGATCCTCCCATCCCAGATGCTTAGTTTTTAGGTTTTTAGTTTTTGTTTTTTACTTTATGGAACTATTCTGACTCAAATTGACACAGGAATTGTAAATTGAAAATTTTGAGGTATTCAACAGATGGACGAGAATAGTTAACTCTTGTAATTGTACATCATTGCATATAATAGAATTTTTTTGGTTGATTTTAAGTTTAATTGCACACTCGACATAGCAATATAAAATGTTTTGGTTCACTTTTCCGTTTTAAGTGTAATGTGCGGATGTAATTATAAATGATAAGAGAAAAAGAAAAACAAAGTGAATGAACTAATTTAAGGCCATTTTGGACCACATGCCTAGTTTAAGGCCATTTCAGATCACATGCCTAGTTTAAGGCCATTTCGAGTTGCATGCGTAACCAGGGGATATTTCGGATGACACAGATAGGTTTCTTAGTTGACCGACCATTACTGATCGTGGCTAGTTTTATGTCGTTGTGGACATGATATTTTAACGTCGTCCCGGACAAGGACTGTGGTTTAATATGTTTTTTTGTTGTAGTTTAACGTCATTTCAAACGTGTTGTAGCTTAACGTCGTTTCGGACGTGTTGTAGTTTAACGTCGTTTTGGACGTGTTGTAGTTTAACGTCATTTTGGACGTGTTGTAGTTTAACGTCGTTTCGGATGTGATGAGATGGTATTATTTTAGGGATTTTTTGATTTTTTTATTTTTAATGTTAGGTGATGTGTCAACAGGTATGATTATGTATTCAGCATCCCCTTCGTTGATTACGTTGAACGGTAATTCAGCCCAAGGGACGTCTGATGGAGTGGTTCCTGTGTTAGTGTTTTCTTGTGTTTCGGTATTTGTTGTGAGTTCTGTGTTAGTCTCTAATTGAGAGGGAGTATGTACAATGTCAGGTGCAGGTGTTTTTGTTTTAGGTGAATTTGGATTACTACCTATCGGTTGTTGTTCGTTTATGTCGTTTCGGCTAGGCTCTTCAAGCTCAACCTCTGAGCCTTAGTCCATGTCTGTGTGTGATGAAACTATAGGTGTAGCCGCTTCCCCATGTATGATGATTTCACCACCTTCATAAGGAAATTGAATCTCTTGGTGTATGGGGGATGAGACCACTTTCAGTTGGGCCAACCAGGGCCTTCCTAATATTAGGTTGAATCCTGGCATTTCATCGACCACTACGAAATCGGCAGACGTGGAAAACTATTCCCCTACTATGAAGTCTAAGGTCACTATGCCTTTGACCATCACGCGTGACCCACTGAATAATTTTAAACATGCAGTTGCAGTTGGTTTGATTAACTCCGTCAGCCCTAGTTGTTCAACGATGGGGTATGGTACTACGTTTGTAGCAGCTCCATCGTCTACGTGGATCCTATGTATCTTGAACTGATTTATGCGTATCGTTATGAACATGGGGTCCATTGTTACCTCCCCTATTTTCTTATCCACTTTAATGTTATCATTGTGGAAGCTTAGTGGTTTGGAAGTTGACCCTTGGGGCGAGTACATTACCACGTGAATGGAAGATTCATTCGGGGGCAAGTCCTCGCTTACTCGGATCGACGTTAGCATGCGTACCAAAGCTTCACGATGCGTTTGGGATGTTAGAACTAAGTCATACAAGCTTAGTGAAGTGTTCTTTTACTTGAGTGCCTGTGTGACTTGTGTTAAAGTCATTGCCAAATCTCTATTGTTGGGAGCGTTTACATCTACGGTAACTGGGTCCATTGGGACCAACAGTTTTATTTCATGCTTCGTTGGTTTATCGTTTTTGCTCAGAGCTATTGTCTTAGATGTATCATGTTTGTTAGATGGTTCACCTTTATGTCCTATGTTTGGTTGACTGTTAGGTGGTGTCATGGGTACGACGTTAAGTGGAGTGGGTTTAGATGGCCCTACGGCTAACCGTTGATGCTCTTTCTCCAAGCGTTCACGCGTAAGCCTATCCGCTAGGCATTCTTGTGTGTGGTGTGGAGGTGGAGCCAGTCTGGGAGCCTCAGGTTGCTTTGGGATTCTTACCACATATGGATCCAGGCGAGGTTGTGGTTGAACAATCGGAATGTGGTTGAGCAGAAGGCTGGTCAAGCATCCTAATGACGTAGGGGCCTGGTTTGCCTTGCGTTTGTGAGGTGGAGGTTTGGTAATCATTACGACTTGTGGATGTCCTAACAACGTATGGGGTTTGTTTAGGCGGAGGTTGGACCTCTGCTGTTGCAACTGCAGGCGGCACTCGGACTACGAAAGGGGCAGGCTGAGTAGGAGGGGTTGATAGATTTGGGGTAGTGACCACGGGAGGAACGTGCACTACATATGGTCTTTGCGGGACGAATGATGGTTGAGGCATGGATGTGGATGTAGTGGGAGGAATATGGACTACAAACGGCTTGTTAGGTGTTTGTTGTTTATATTTAGGATAGATGGTGTTTATGTTGGATGTTGCGGGTTCATCATCAAAGCAGATTGTGTTGATAACGTACGGCTCCTCTTTGGTGTTCAAAGGGTCTTTATACACCCCCATAGCCTGATTCTGCAGTTGGATCGGGTTGGCCTCATCAAAGGTGATTTGACCTTCATCAATCATTCGCTGTATGTCCTGCTTCAAGTTGAAACAGTAATCCGTGCCATGCCCATTGTGTTGGTGATAATCGCAGAAGCGATCCATCCTAAAACCTTTGGGCACTGGAGGCTCATCCGGTGTTGCTAAGCTTGGGTTCTGAACGAGTTGACAGAACCGATCATGTCTCTGAAAGGCTAAAGGGGATAACTATTTGTGTTTCATTAACCTAGCCTTCAAGATTTGATCGAAGAGCTGGGATGGCTTCATAGGCAATGATGTATATTGAGAGGGTTCTTTCCTCTCAAAATTTCTCGTACGACTTTGTGTTGGGTTCTGCGATGATGATGATTCCGGCGTGGCTGTAGGAAAAGGTTTAGTATAGTTAGTAGGGGCTATAGGCGGTTTGTTCCGTTGTGCAACGTTTGCTTGTTGCTTTTCCGCTACTGCTGCTATAGTCACTTTAGCCTTCTCTTTATCCTTTTTACTGTGTTGATTTTTGAAGGCTAAATACATGGGATCATGGCTTTTTTGAACCACCTCTTCTATGTTTTTGATCTATACAAAGGCTTGGTTAAGGTTACGCACGTTTAGATAGTACAATTTGGACTTGAAGAAGTCATTAACAGCCCCCTTTAGAATTGTGAGCAGATATGTCTGGGGGATCGACTCGTGTAGCTCATTGAGAGCAGCACTCCACCTCTGAATGAATTTTTGTACAAGTTCAAGCGGTGCTTGTTTAACCTGTATAAGGCTATCCAATGT
>MNCI01027919.1:11271-74778 GCA_015680685.1 Gnetum montanum | reverse complement strand
AAAAAAATATGTAAAACAAAGAATATAAAAGCAAAAAATTTGTAAATAAAAATTGTGTAAAACAAAAAAGTTAAAAGATTGAGGAGCCATATGAAGTGTTAGTATGGATGGCCATCTCCCCCACGACTAGGTTGGAAGGGGGATGATGAGTGGTGAGGTATCCCTACACTCAACCATATGAATATGAGCGTACACGCATGATCCAGTCAAATTCCAAGGACTAAGTGCTTATGCGCTTTTGTGGAACAAGGATGGGTTAGTCAATTGTTGTCTTCTCAAGCTTACTTGTATGACACAATTGTATGGTTAAGTAAACTTGAGGTATATGATTTTTATGGCTTTTAAATTTTTATGTCCTAGTGCTACAAAGGGAGAAGTGAACTAATTAAGTAACTAACTTAACTTAACTAATTAACTATGCTCTAACTAGTCCTAACACTAGCATTTGTTCACACTTATCATACACATCCTGAACTAGTGTCACACTACTGGGATTACCAAATGCTAATCATTACTGGGTTACCAAGTGCTCCACGCATCCTTGAAGTGGTCGTACTGAGTATGCTTACTTAGGAGAGATTGACAGGGTGAGAGAGAGAACATTAATTAACTAAGAAAATTATTAATTACTAAAAATAACATAAATTAACTTATTCCAAATGTTGCAAGGTTTATCACAAAGTTTGTCTTTATTGTCATACATAAGGTGTACTCAGGTACACGATGCTCGAATAAAGATTCGTTCACTTTCTGACTCCTATTGTGGGCACTTAGAAATAATTCTATTTCTAGAAAGGAAAAAAGGCAAGAGTTTGGATAAGGAACTAAGACTAATTGCCAAAACCAAGTATGCTCACCTCTTATTTATAGGCAACAAGGTGGGTCGCGATATCGGATGCCCGATATCGCTTGGAAGGCTCTGATATTGTGGACCCGATATCGTGGTTCATGAGGGGAGATTCGAAAGATTGAGCATGGTTGTCCATCTATTGAGGTGTCTATTGAGTTGGTTGGCTTGGGCTCATGGAAAGGTTTCACTTGTTGGATGTTGACCAATTGTTTCTTGTTTGGGTTGTCAGGTTTATAGATAATCATGGCTCCATATGGAAAAGTCTCATCAATGATGTAAGGTCCTTCCCACAATGTTTGAAATTTGGTTGGTTGGGGTACATGTGCATGATTCCAATAGATAACCTTATTTCTTAATTGAAACTTGACTTTTCTTATTTTGAGATCATGACATTTCTTGTTGAATGCTTTATGTGTTTCGTTAGATGATAGGGCCATTCACCGATTTTCATTTAGCAAGTTGAGGTTCATTAATCATTCTTTCTATGCTAGACTTAGATTCAAGTCAAGGTCACAAGCCGTAGAGAGTGTATGGAGTTTAGACTAGATGGGCAGTGTTGGTAGTTTTCCGTACATAAGCTCATAGGGAGAATAACCTATGGGAAGCTTCCATGTGGAGTGATAGGGCCAAAGGGCATCATTTAATTTGGTGCTCTAGTCCCTTTGATATTTTCTAATGGTACATGTTAGAATTTTTGTAATCTCCTAATTAGTAACCTAAGCTTGACCATTGGCTTGGGGTGATATGGTGTTATGAGTTTGTGCTCAACCCCCAAACATTGCATAAGTTTTTGAAAAGTGGCACCTATAAAATGAGTTTCATTATCAGAAATTAATGCATGAGGCATACCAAACCTATTTATGATATTTTGTTGTACAAATTGAGTAGTAGTGGTGGATGTACAGTCGGTGACACCTATTGCTTTTTCCCACTTGGTGCAATAGTCAATTGCGACTATGATATATGCCTTTCCATTTGATAAAGGTGCAAAGGGATCCATAAAGTTAATGCTCCAAATATCAAATGGCTTAAGAGGTTGAATCCATTGCTATGGCCCCTCCATTCGAGTTGTCATTCCACCATCCCTTTTGCAATGATCACAAGCATGGATAAATTGGTGTGCATCCCTGAAGATTATTGGCTAGTGATATCTTGTCATGAAGATTTTTATGGCTATGCATCTCCTAGCATAATGGCCCCCATAAGGGAATTCATGAGCATCCTGGAGAATGTGCAATTGATTCATATCATGGACACACCAACGTACCAGGCCATCAGGATAGACTTTGTAATGGTTCTTGTTAATTTCCATGAAGTGCTTAACCTAGTAAAGAAACTATGGTTTCTTTTTGGTGTCCAGCCCTTGCGGTAGTTCTTGCTTAAGTAGACAAGTAAGGATGGTATCATACCATTTTGATTTATTGGGCATTTGTGCATTAGTAACCCATGTAAGGAGAGATTCGTTAGGGAACTAATCAGATAAGGATCTTTCTTTCTCCTTGTCATCCCATCTTAGTCATGATAAGTGATCTACAATCATATTCTCCATACCTTTTTGATCTACCATTGTGAGATCAAAATCTTGCAAAATCATGAGCCACCATATGACACGGGGGCTCAAGACTATGCCTTCCTGGACCATAAGATGTCTCTTTTGCCAATTGAGCCAGAGGTTTGTTTCGACACATCTCTTCAACACTTGCGTAAGATAGTCCAAGGCTTGCTCAAATGTAGCTCTGTAGGTAGAAAAGTCATCCATGAAGACCTCTATCCCACTATCGATTTGTTGTTGGAAAATGCTAAGGACTAATTGTTGAAATGTGGTTGGGGCATTGCATAGACTAAATGGCATTTGACCATAAGCAATAGTCCCCTAAGGACTTGTGAAAGTTGTCTTTACCTAGTCCTCTGGTGTAATCCAGATTTGGTTATAACCACTATAACCATCCAGAAAGCTATAATAGTAGTGCCCAGAAATGCTGTCCAGCACTTGGTTGACAAAAGGTAATGGAAAATGATCTTTGAAAGTTGCATGTTGAGCAACTAAAAGTTGATGCACGCCTGCCATTTTCCTCCTTTCTTGGGGACAATCATGAGTGGATTGATCCACTCACTATCTACAATAGGGTAGATGAATCTCACTTTAAGGAGTTGTTCAATCTCCTCTTTGACAATCTACTTTAATTTGGGATTCAAACATCACTGCAGCTATCATTTTGGCTTAATAGTAGGATTAGTGTATATCCAGTGCCAACATATTCTTGGATATATACCAGTAAGGTCAGAATATGACTAGGCAAAGGTTGCTAACCATTTTTCCACAACCCTCATCAACATTTTCTTTTGTTCTATAACAAGCTTGGCATTAATAATTACTGACCTTTCATTTTGCAAGAACACATACTCTATTCCAACTGGTAGTGTCTTCAATTCAAGGGGCTCTTATTTAAAATTGTTAAGAATCTCTAGCTCTTCCTAGTTAACATCATCATTTACTCCTTTAGAGAGCTAGTGATGAACTTGCTTGAGTTCATCCATACTTGCAACATATTTGTACATTAGTTCCTCAATAGGTTCCATGCACAATGTATTGCTACTAGAATCAATTGTCAACCACTGGGTGCCTTCTTGTTTTGTGGCTACTACATACAAGCATCTTTGGATTTTAGCTTCTAGTGCACATTGCTTGCATGTAGAGATAAATGTTTGGTTTATTGATCATAACTTTTGCACACAATGGCACCTTGAATCACTATACGTGATACAAGGAACCATCTTCTTTTTGATATTTCCAAATTCATTTTCCTTAGATATCTCTAAGGAAAGATCTCTAATGCCCATTTTGGCATTAATAGTGCTTAACCATGCCTTTCCCATAATAATTGGGAAGTCCCCCATACAGTTCTCCACCTTGATTACTAGGAAGTTGGTGGGATATGACCACCCACAAATGGTGGTTACGATATCCTCTACTAGTCCCAATGGAACAGTGATGGACTGGTCTACCAATTCTAGCTGAATGTTGCTCTTCTTCAAGGGAGAAAGGTTCCACATTATGTACATCTCATGCAAGATCAGATTAACACTAGAACCAGAGTTAGGAAGAGCTTTACAAGGTTCATTCTTAGTAATTTGCAAATATACTAGGGGACTCCTGGGATTAGCTAACTTTTTGGGCAGGTAACCAGCTCGAATCCAATCAGATATAACATGGGTTAACATTATAGTATGGATTCAAGAGGGATTTTGGTTTCAAGGGGACTGGAATAAAGGTGAGGCAAAGGAAGGTAGAGGAGCATGGTTACCAACCACTAATGTGTTTAAGGGCTTTGGTGGACTACGAGGTTAGAAGAAAGGTCTTTTCTTTGTTCATGGTTCCAACCTACTTGGTGGGTTAACTGGTTGCAGATTAACCACCTTTGTAGTATTTCTTTGTTGTGGTTGGGTAGGCAATTCACTTGCATGGATGGAGTAGGTGGTAGCTATGTAGGAGATGGAGGAGTAGATGCAGGGACAAGAGGAGCATGAGGATAGTAGGTGGCATCCCTCCTTGGATAGGGTGATTGGTATACTTTAGGAGGGTAGTGGTAAGGTTGGTAAGTGGTGACATGACTAGAGGAGTCTCGTGGAGATGAAGGTTGCTGAACATAGTAACCATAGGAATCTAGTTGTCAATAAGGGTACTACTATCTTGAAGGTGGCAATGCCCACGATTGTGGTTGCTACCACTATTGGTAAAATTCATAGGGTTGCAGTGGAGTTCCACTTGGATAATACTATTATGGTTAGTGAAACTGTCAAGCGTTGCCTTATGAATAAGGCAATCTTTTGGGTGTTTGCCTTTGTGCAAGTCATGGATGTAAGGCATACATCCCAGATTCCTACAAGTGTGACATAATTGTGTAACATCCCTTGGGATGTTCGTATTGGTAGACATCACACCTGCCATCATCATCTAAGTCACTATCCACAACCATCTCTATCACAACCATTTTACCCTTATCCTTAGATATAGCACATTTAGCTTCCTTACATCTCCAGTGCTCACACTCACCACTTTGCTCCTTGGACTCTTAAGAAATTTTTAAAATAGCCTAAAACTTATTGTCCATAGAGTCCCATAATTGGTCAACCTTAGCTGTGATTTTAGATTGCAATTTCTAGAGTGGTAAGGTTTTTTGATTAGCCACCTCATCTTTGGTTAACTCATCTTCACTATCACAAAATCAAACCTCCCTTTTGCAGATAGAAGGATCGCTATTGTATTCCTCTGCACTTTTTCACTTTCTCAATTCTCCCTCATCCTTGGCTACCTACTAAATTAATTTTTGGATCTAATGGATGCTTAACTCTATCAATTTCCCTTAAGCATAAATGCCAAGGGTTTTCCTTATTTAAGACTACAACCCATCTATGATATGGCAAAGTTGATCAAGCTGAGAGTATCCATGGCTGGGACACCTATGCAGCAGAGAGTAGTATTAGCCAATAGCAACATCCAAGGGCTTATGATTTTCTTGTTTCCACCCTTGGATTTGTTTCCTTAGATTGGATACTCAGGTAGTATGTTTGATATTTGTCATTGAACAATTCCAACATCGTACTCCACCACTTGATTGATTCCGGTTCCAAGGATCGGTACCAATTTTCTACTTCCTTTATGAGTGTCCTTGAAAATAATTTTAGCTTTTGCTAGTTATTTTCAATATTTTGCAAGGCACATGCATCTTGGAAGGCTTGGAGATGATTTTGCAGATCAGCATTGTATCCTCCCTCAAACTAAGGGATGTTGTTCATGTCTAGCCTTTTTATTCTACTATCCTTTACATGCCTTGTTGGAATCCTTATAGCCTCTACAATATTCAACATGCCCCGAGTGGTAAGTAGAGGGTCATCAAGGCCATGATAATGGTGCCTACGATGTTCTCTACTAGCCTTTCTTTCTTGACGGTGGGTTTCTTTGGATTGCCCACACCTCCAATCGCGATTGTCCTGATGGTCCTTTCTGTTGTTCTGGTCTAGTCAGTCACCTCCATCACAATTATTCCTTTTGTGGCCATGATCTAAGCTAGATGATGAAGAAGAAGAAGACGATGAAGAGGAAGAAGAAGGAGAAATTGCTTTGCACTGATGCTTATCATCCTTCTTTTGATGCTCGCGACCACGATCATGATCGTGACCTCCTTTTTCTCCCTTATCCTGACTTGCCTCTCTAGATTCATTTTTGTCATTGGATCCATTTTAACCAGAACCTGGATTATGAATTGTGGATTGCATGTTCTGGTTGAGGGCTCCCTAAGCAAGGTCAAAGAGAGGAGAACCACTAAAGAAGTGGTCACCTCCATTTAATGGGCCAAGTAAAGGTGGAAAAGTGTTTAACCCCTTTCCCTTCACAAGTTCGTGTTGGTGCTCTAGTTGATGATCCCTTAACCTTTGTGCTTTAGCAGGATGATAATCCCTTGAATTGGGATCTTGCATCTTGTACTCTCCATGAAGATGTTGAAGCCTGTGTCATGCGAGCATTAGCTAGAGCATTGTTGGAATAGATCGATTAGGTGGCAACACAATGTTGCCTTCCATATCATGCCACCATAGTAGTTCATCTTGATGCAAGATGAAGGTGAAGTTGAGTACATACTCATTGGGATGAGCATATACGACCTAGTATTGCTGAGGTACTTGGTCTACCCTAGGTAGAGATGGGCTCCTATGAGAAGAAGACATTTTTTTGTTAATGAACTTATAGGTAGTATGCAGTTAAGGTTTAATTTAATAATAATAATAATATTTTTTGTTTTAGAAGATTTGACTCTTAGGGTTCAAACAACGAGGTCACTAAGTTTCACTCGGTTTAGATAGCACATGTAGAACTAAAGTCCCCAGCAACAGCACCAATGATGAGGGCCGAGATACCCCTACGCCCAACCATACGAATCATAAGCGTTCACGTGCGATTTGGTCAAATTCCATAGACTTTAATTACCAAGTATGCTAGAGCTAAACAGTGCATGCATGTTGTCCATTCGTTGTCTTCCCAGTTCCACTTATGAAATGCAATTGTATGGTTAAGTGTGACTGAGACGTAAGATTTTTATTATTTTGAGTTTTATCAATTTACTCATCTAGAATAAGAATGAAAGTAAGAGCAATTAAGTGCTAAGGAAACTATGGTCTATCCTAGCCTAACATAAGTAACCATTCTCACTTTTCAGGCACATCCTAAAACTTGTGTAAACATTGCTAGGTTGTTAAATGCTAACCATTTCTAAGCTACCAAGTGTCACACGTACATTTGAAGGGGTAGTGATTGTGTATTTTAATCGATTGCTTACTGAATCAAAATTAATTGTCGAATTAATAACATTAATGCAAAGTGAATGAAATCATAATATATAAATACATAAGAAAGAAAATCTCAAGTGCTACAAGGTGAATCAAAGAGCTCATCTTTATTGCCAACACAATGGTATGTTTATTTACATCAATGCTTGAATAAAGATTTGATCACACTCAACCTCTTGCTGTGGGCACTTGGAAAATATTCTAACTCTCAAATGGCCAAATTGCAAGAGTTTTGCTACTTGATTGCCAAAAACTACTGCCAATTGTGCACCTGGGGGCTGTATTTATAGACTTGGAAGTAACCCTATGATATCAAATGTACAATATCACATCTTAGGCCACGATATTGCGTACCCGATATTTCAGCCACTTTGATATCAGAGTGTATGAAAACACGATTTATCAATAATGTAATTTGTTATACGTACAACTTACAGTCTTAATGAAAGTCTTATTTAGTTGTGCTATTTTCTCATATGGATTGTGCATATAGTTATTAGAGAAAATACACATATGACAGAACCTAGAATGAACATTGGGTTTATTCATAAGGTTAAGTTACCATATAAGGAATTACATTTGAAAGATCATGCATTGTAATACATGGAAGATAATACTCACATTAAGAGGAACTATTGCCGTGATTTATACATTTATTTCTTGAAATTTACACCTGATTAAATATGAAGACCAAGTGGGAGATTGTAGCATGTGTTACCCACTAACACGCTTTATGCATTAGTTAATGCATGAAAGTGGCCACCATGCCCACTAACGTGGTTTATGGGTTAGTTAATGCATGAAAGTAAACACCATGCCCACTAATGTGTTTTATGGGTTAGTTAATTCATGAAAGTGGCCACCATGCCCACTAATGCATTTTTATGAGTTGGTTAATGCATTAAGGTGGTCTCCATATCTGGTAATACATTTTTTATGCATTGGCATTGGGTCTCTTATGGTAATCGATTCCATGGCCTATAAATTCATTCTTGATGGGAGAATAAAGGCACCACAAATCATAGCAAGATTGCAGTTCCAATCCCTTTCACAGATGCTTGAAGATTGCATACACCATCATTGTAGAGTGCCTGTGCGAAAGAAGAATTAGAATGCCAAACTTAATCTAAGGCATCAATGGCTGGAGGTTAGTTCCATTTGCTCAAGAATCATGCATTTCTAGTTATTTATGCATGTGAATTTCTTGTGTTATTTGCTTCTGCATTCTGTACTTTGATTACTTGTGCCATCTAGTTTATTGCACAATTATTTTCTTACATTAAGTGGTAAGCATGGTTTACATGATAAATTTATTGCTTTATTTGCAATATGTTGTAGGTTCAAAGTGAGTTATAATGTTCTAATTAGACTATATGTTTTAGAGATAAATGTTATTTAAAAAAATGTTTTCAGCCCCTACAAGTCATAGGTTTGATTTTGCTGGGTATGTAACACTTTCATGTTGGTTATATATATTGGGGTACATATATTCATCTAGTTTTATTCTAAAAATGAGGTGTTAGCCTAGTGGTAAGACTCTTAATTTAAAAGCTTCAAGCTATGGGTTCAATTCTGGTAGGCAATGCTAAGTTATAAAGTTCTAATTAGATTATATGTCTTGAGGGTAAATAAAAAGGATCATCACCCAAAGGCTCAATGCTCATCTCACCAGAGGTGGGATCCTAGGAGGGTTTTGGATAAGCAAAAGTCTAACCTCTTTCCAATAGTTATGCCCAAGCTTGAACCTAAGTCTTATGATTTGAGAAACAAGCACATGACCATCACTTTGCCTTTTCTAGGGGTAAATATTATAAAGAATTTGTTTTGGATTCCAACACCCAAAATAATGTAGTTATAGTTCCAATAATAAATCTAGTTCTAGTTCAAATAAGAAAGTCAAACTTTAGGAGGTGTATAAAATTTGGGCTAAATGCTTGGCATTACATTTGAAGAAGATTCTTGGTCATATTATTTCCCCTCACTAAATAGGTTTTGCCCTTGGTAGATATATTTTAAATAATGTGGTTGCTACTTGGGAAGGTATTCAATGGGCAAAGAATGAGGGTCAAGATATTCTCTTTATGAAACTTGATTATGTAAAGGCTTACAATAAGATTAAGTGGGACTTCATTTGGTAGATCATGACTAAACTTGGGTTTCGCACCAAGTTTCTCTATATGGTGAAATGCTTATTCTCATATGCTACAACCAAAATAGCTACTATATTTGGTATTACTTATCCCTTCTGATGAGCAGTGAGGTACCCCTACACCTAACCATATGAATCACAAGCATTCATACACGATCCAGTCGAATTTTGCGAATGGGACTAGTTGTGGCATCTAGATCTTTATGCTTTAATTTTAGTTCACTGTCTTTCAACTTGGACTAGTGGTAGCTTTGTTATGTATGGTTTAATCCAAAGTGAGGTGTATGATGTTGTTTCTAATTCTACGCTACTCTTGATGATGATAAAGAGATGGATTAATTAAAGTAATGAATAATGAAAAACAAGATCTAAACTAGTCTATGGGTGATTAGTATCCACACTTAATCATTTGTACATGTCTTGGACTTCGTGAGGCCACTTCTAGGACTACCAAGTGTACATCACTAGTTATGCCAAATGATATACTTCTGGACTACCAAGTATCTACACTTAAATGTTTGTGATTAAGGTGTATGCATTCTGCTTAATAACAAGAATAGTAAATACCAATAAATGAAAACATTTAAGTAAGGAAAGTAGTAAATAATTAATAATTGAAATCCATAATAATCTAAGTGGATGCTACAATGATGGAAGTAATCTCGATCTTTATTGCTAGTCATGTAACATGTCCAAGTATGTCACACTTGAACAAAGGTGTCATATGATTATAAACATCACATTGTGGGCATTTAGAAAATATTCTAACTCTAGAGAAAACAAATTGCAAGAGATCCACTACTCTGACTAAAAAATTAGGTGTTGTACGATTACAAACATCACACTGCAGGCATTCAGAAAATATTCTAACTCTAGAGAAAACAAATTGCAAGAGATTTGCTACTTTGACTAAAAAACTATATGGAAATCATGACCCTAAGAATTATATTTATAGGCCAATGTATACCTCTTGACATTAGATACTTGATGTCACATCCAAACCCCAACATCATATACTTGACGTCACAGCCTTGACATCAGATACTTGACGTTGTAGTAACCCTAACATTGCATACCTGATGTTGCAACCTCGACGTCATATACTGACATCATGGAGACTAGAAAATGTATTTCATCATACCTTCATGATTGAATGAAAACTTGTCCTCAAGTGTAGAAGAGGAAGAACAAGTTCTTTACAAAATATATTAGGTGGGTATGGGATTATTGACTGACATACAAATTGACTCAAATGGAATAATAGACTCTGAGTGCCCAAGTGTATAGAGATACAACATTTTTTACAAAATTGGATATTCATGATAAGAGAAGTGAACACCTTGGGTAACACTGACATCCAACACCTCTTGGTAGTAGAGGAATGAGAGAGAGAATATCCAATGATCATGAACAGTCCTCATTGTGTGGTACTACTGCATCATCCTAGATGAAGATAGTCTTGCTTCTAGTCCATTCTTCTCACTGTAATCATAATAGAATCATGAATTAGTATGCAATGTGTAACACATAACTATGAAATGCCTTGTCTTGTCAATGGTTACACTTGGCTAGGTTGTGATTGTGGTAGATTGATTCTTTTAGTAGTATTAGCGGGAAGGTTGAAAAATAGGGTAAAATAGATAAGTGGTCCATAAAATTTGAAAAAGTTCAACATAAGAAAAATATTTGAAGAGGGTGTAAGAATTCACAACAATAAAAGGAGAGTTCACTAAAAAATTTCGTGAAGATGTGCACAATTGGATGTCATTGATGGGGTAAACAAAAAGAATTTAATTGTAAGAGTGTCTAAGGATAAAGAACTTAACTAATCCAGCCAAAAGATATATAAGTGGGTCCTCCCCAAAGGAGGCACAAGCCTTTTATGTCCTTGCATAACCTTGAACCAAAGAGTCTATGGGCTCCATTAAAGATTAATGGTTACAAAAGGTTAAGTACAAAAACCCGGAAGAAACTAACTAAGAATCTTAACACATCAAACCATGACATTGAATAAGAATATGAAATTGGTAGTGAGGTGAGACATGGAAAGCATAGATGGATGAGAGAAAGTGGAATGGAGTCCCTAATTAAGGTCACATGAAGCACCTTGTGGAGTTTGTGGTTAAATGACTTGATAGGATCCATCCTTAGTTTAGACTGAAATCAACCATGTTCAATGACTTCGCATTACCATTCTAAGACTAGTCCATTCTCCTAACACACAAGAGTGCTCCCACAAAACAACCACCATTCCTTATTAGAGAAGAAAAGAGAAGTAGGAAGTGAGGAAGGGCCTTAGTTAGAGGGGACTTGTCTAATAACTAATGCTTGTAGCCTGTTTATTCTATCTAAGGGGTGTGCTTTGAATTTCCATTTTTTTTGAAATGGGAACCACACCATGAAAAATGGAAATCACACCATGCAAAGACACATGCATTTATTTTGTCCAAGGGGTGTGCTGTGAATTCTTATCATTTTTATGAGAACCACACCATGCAAGGACTTATTCAACTTTCTTTTATTGGTGGACATGGAATGGTAAGAAATTCATGAAAACACACATGCACCTAGGCAAATAGAAAGACACAAAGAATACCAAATCTCCTTGAAGCCACACCATATTCAAACCTTTGAATCCTTCCCAATTCCAGAAACTACCAAAGTCACAAATTTATTGAAGTTTTAATAATGAAAAAGAGACTGCACATTTCCAAAACAAGGAAAACCATAGAGTTTGTGGATGGGTGGATGTCATGGAATCACTGCCTATTGCATGAAAAAGAAACCATGTACTAATCATTTGTAACAAAATTCAAAGCTAGAAACTAGACACCAATAATAAAATAATAGAAATAGTACATACCACCATCAATCAATGCATTATCATTGTACTTGGCACTTATTAACAAAAAGTTAGAAAATCACATCAAAATAAAAGAAACTATAAAAGAATGTGTAAAATATTCAAGAAATAGAAAATGGACTAATGATGGTATAGAAAAAAAAAATTAGAAAATATTAATAACATGAAAACAAGAAGATGTAAAATAAAGAATGTGTAAAACAAAAAGTTGTAAAACAAGAAGATGAAACACGCTTAAGAATCCTGAAGACTAGAATGGGGGGTAACCCCCACGAATAAACATTTGGCCATGACAAGGATTAATAAGTGGATAATTGGGATTCATGCATGTATGAAACATTGGTAATAGTTCATGCCCTAGCCATTGAATGTCTATTGGTGGTGTGGTGGCTAGGTACAAAAATCATCAGTCATACACTTGGATGTTAAATGTATGGTGGGTCAGGGTACGAGGTGTGTGAACATTATGGATGGCTAGCCCATGATTGCACCCTTGATCATGATATGGTATGCATGGATTTTTTTATCGTCCCACACTTATAAATTCATTGGTTGGATTTGGGATTGGAGTACTAATGGATGGTGGCCCTTGTATATGATTAGAGGATGTTGGTTGTGACAAGGAAGGTGGTGCACTAGATTGACATTGTATTGGCTTAGATGATGTGGTGGGTTCACGGGTGGTTTGCTTCGGTTTATGATCCTTCCTCAAAAAGGGATGTTTCCTATGTTGTGGTTGAGACCCATTGGTGTTAGCATGTTTATGCACATTCATAGCACAAGTGGCATTTATTTGTGGATATTAGGATGCTGAACCTTCTTATGTTACTAGCAGTGGCCTATAATGTAGTGGTATAGGAGGATATCAAGGGTAAGATGGATGGTAAGAGGCACAAGGTGGTGATCCTTCAAGAGATGTCATGGGTTGATGGTACTCGGGAGACTGGTAGTGGTGATTAAAAGTAGAGGATGTTGAACTAGTTGGAGAAACAAGGCATTGAACATAATATCTATGTGGTTTCGGTGGATAGGGCAAATATTACTAATGTGGTGGTGGCCTCCCCCATGATTGTGGTTGTTTCCACTATAGTTGATAATTGTGTTGAGGCTGGTAATAAGTCCCCCTAGGATGGTACGATTGGTTGTGTTACTCTATAATTACCTTGTGGAAGAGGAAATCCCTAAGCATGTGCTTTTGCACAAAATTTGGATTTGAGGCACCTACCCAATACTCATGTTGATGCAACAAGATTGGGCAATGGCCTTTTGAGTGGTCATATATGCAAATGTTGCATCCATTATCTTTGTCTGTCATTGAGTCTATAGCCTCACTTTCTTTATCTATTTTTCCCATTTACTAAAAATTGTTCTTAGCTATTTCTTGGTTATCTATCCTTGGTTTATTATGATCACTTGGCTTATTTTGCATGATCCTCTCCTCGACTGTCTCAATGAGAGTTATAACATTTTTACATATCCATTTGGACATCCTATTAAACTTTGCTTCAAGTTCATCAATAGGCTTCTGTATTGGCAAGGTTTGTTGTGAGACCACCTTATCGAGAGTAGTTTCATTCTCCTTACCATAGATTTGGGCCTCTTTTTGTTGAAGAGTTGGATCACATTGATATTTCTCGACATTCTCCCATTTGCTTATCTCTCCTTCTTTTGGCACATGCTTGATTAGCTCTCAGATCTGATGAACTTGGAGCTCATATAATTGCCCTGGGGCATACATCCCAAGGGTCTCCCTTGTTTCATTACAAAGCCCATCTATGATGTGAAAAATTTGCCTTTCCTCAAAGAAACTATGGCCTAAGCATCTATTTAGTAAGGCATAATATCTATCTAAGGCCATGTCCAAGGGTTCATGTTGTTCTTGCTTCCACTCTTGGATCTGTCTCCTTAGGTTGGACACCCTTGCATAGGCTTGGTATTTCTCGTTGAAAAGTTCCATCATTATGGACCATCATCGGATTGAATTCAATCTCAACAATCTATGCCACACTTCGGCTCTATCAATTAGTGTCCTAGGAAAGAGCTTAAGCTTTTACCATCCACTTTCAATGTTGTAATAGATACATGCATTTTGGAAGGCTTTTAGATGATGTTGTGGATATGAATCATAGCCTCCTACGAATTTATGGATATTATTAATATAAAGCTTAGGTAGGAGACTCTCTTTGTGATGTCTGCAAGATATCTTAACAACCTTTATCAGCTTCATCATGCTCTTAGTGGCCAATAGGGGTTCATTGTCATCAAACAAATTGTGAGGGAAATGTCTATCTCTATTTGTTTGATCATGATGATGCTATCTTTGACATTTCTCGTGGGTTTGATTTTGGTTTTTAGCTTGACCCTTTAGTGGAGCTCTATCTCTATACCTACATTCATCTTTGTTAGAACTAGATGTTGAAGGAAAAGAGGAAGATGAGGTACTAGAAGAATTGCCATGGCTTTTATGGTGTTCTTCAGGGTCCTTTGGTTTATTGTTTCTAGGTTTTGAGAAGGTCTTAGGCCTTGAGGCCTTCCCTAGTCTAGGACTTACATCACCTTCTCTAAGATTGTCTACCTTAGGTGAATGTAGTCTTTGAGTGTTGTCAAGGTGGCCATGATCATAAGAAATCCCTGCATAAGGTTGATCACTCCAATTTCCTTCATCATATATCTCATTAGTTCTCCAATGAATGTGTTTGCTATATAGTGCATTGTCATTTCTATATGGGAGAGACATTGTTCTTGGTTTATGATGTGTGTGATTTAATAGTTTTTGAAAGATATATCGTTAAGACCCTTATAGTGATCATGTATAATATAACTAATTTAGATAACTAGCATCATCCCTAGCAGCAGCGCCAATGATGAGTGGTGAGGTACCCTTATGCTCAACCATATGAATCACAAGCATTCACACATGATCCGGTCAAATTCCATGGATGGGACTAGTTGTGACATCTAGATTGTTATGCTTTGATCATGGTTTGCTGTCTTCCCACTTGGACTAGTGGTAGCTTTGTCATGTATGGTTTAGTCCAAAGTGAGGCATATGATGTTGTTTCTAATTCTACACTACTCTTGATTATGATAAAGAGATGGATTAATTAAACTAATTAATAATGGAAAACAAGATCTAAGCTAGCCTATGGGTGATGAGTATCTACACTTAATCATCCATACACATCTTGGACTTTGTGAGGCCACTTTTGAGACTACCAAGTGTATGTCACTGGTTATGCCAAATTATACACTTTTGGACTACCAAGTATCTACACTTAAATGTTCATGATTAAGGTGTATGCATTATGCTTAATAACAGGAATAGAAAATAATAATAAATGAAAACATTTAAGTAAGGAAAGTAGTAAATAATTAATAATTGAAAGCAATAATAATTTAAGTGGATGCTACAATGATGGAAGTAATCTCGATCTTTATTGCTTATCATGTTACGTGTCCAAGTATGTCACACTCAAACAAAGGTGTTGTATGATTACAAACATCACACTATAGCCATTGAAAAAATATTCTAGCTCTAGAGAAAACAAACTACAAGAGCTTTGCTACTCTAATTGAAAAACTATATGGAACTCATGAGCCTGAGCTCTATATTTATAGGCTAGTGTATATTGCCCGATGTTGGATACCCAATGTTGCATCTCGACCCTGATGTTGTGTGCCTGATGTTGTAGTGACCCCAACATCGCATACCTAACATTGTAGCCTTGACATTAGATACTCGATGTTGCAGTGATTGGAAAATGTGTTTCATCACCTTCTATATTCACAAGTTAGTAAGACAAGGTTGTCCTCTTGTTCCTTAATGTTCATTATTGTTGCAGACTTTCTTTGCCTTTAATTAAATTATGATATTCAAAATAAGGCTATCATTGGAGTTCTTCTTTCTACTCAACATTAACTTCTTAATATGCATTTCATCGATGAATATTTTTTTCTTGTACAAAATACACCTGCTAATCTTCATTGCCTCTTATTTTTGGTGGATCAATATTGCTTCCTTTCTAGCTTTGTTATTAATTGGATTAAATCCTTTGTTTATAGTTTCAAAAATAATTACCATTATTTGCCTAACCAAAATTGGAAGCTAATCTAGGATCAAGATATCATTAAGATTTTGGGAATTTCTTTTTATTTTAAAGGATCTACTTCAACTTTCTAGGATCAAGTGGTATTTTAGATTTAGAAGAAAATTGATAACTAGAGGATAAAACCCCTTACTCTTATAGGCAAATATCTAGTTTGCAAATCTATTTGTATTTTTACTCATGTGTATTATTCTTTATGTTGGGCTCCCTCTGAAGCTACTTATTAGAAGTTGAAATAGTTATTTCAAGAGTTTATGTGGTCTTTTAAAGATTCTCAAAAAGTTTTTCACTAGGTTACTTGGGATACTATTACTCTTCCTACAAAAAGGGTGGTTTAGATCTGTTAAATTCTTTCAAATAGGGGTTTCCTTTAGTGGAAAAGTGCTTGTTTTAACATTTGGATTCTTTTGAAATTATTAGAACTCTTCTCCAGCTAGGGCTGTAATAAGCATTTCCCCCCCAAAAAAAGGCCATTTTGAAAAGGTATTCACTTCACTAATTAGATTCTTTCTCCTCATATGATTATCATTCCTAGATCTTATGTCTTCAAAAGCATTTGGAAGGCATGGCAAGTATTACATAATTATATAGACTGGACTAATATCAAGATCAATCCTACTCTTCTTTCTAAGCTTTATCCATGGTGGTTACCTCTTTCACCTACTACTCTTGCTATTATAAATTCTTGGGTGGCTACTTGTTGGTTTTAAAATAGAGTGTATTCTCTTAGTTATCTACATCTTGTCAGTCAATGGACTTCTTGGGAAATTTTTAATAATTTGTATGGGGTATCTATAATCATGCATCCTTGTTTTGATCAAATGTGTAGTTTTATTCACTACTATTTACAATTGAATGCTTAGATGCAAAGCGTTTTTCATGGTCTTTGTTGGACTAATGGATTGAAACTTTTACCTTATAAGTCACATGTTCCATTTCAACTTTTGCATAACTCATCAATCATTGTTAATCACTACAACAGGCATTGACACAAACAAGAATCAAAACTAGTTTGGATGTCCACTTTTAAGAAAATATGGAAGCTTCCTACTCTACCTAAAATTCAGTATTTTCTTTGGTGACTTCTCCACCAAGGTTTACTAATTGGTAAATATCATGAATATCTTAGTTTTCATACTCCTATTTTCCCTCTCTATGAAGCTATAGATGATTTTGTTCATGTCTTTTGGAAATTTTCTTTTGCTCAACATACTTAGATCTAGGCATGCAAAATTATTCCAAATTATTAGCTATCTTAATATGATGTTTTTTTTTTGGCTTTTTGCCTGTTACTTCCATGAATTTCATATTTCTTTGGAATGTTATCAAGCTGGTTCTCTTTCATATATGGAAGCACAGATGTAATATCATTTTTCAAGAAATAGAATATTTAAATATTTATCATCTCAATATTATAGAGAAATTACAAATCTTCCACCTTGTCCATTTTTAAATTATATACCAAGCTCCAAAGATTCAATTTGAGATTAATCACTTGATTCCTCTTATGTAGCCTTGGTTTAGATTCATGAGTGATAGAGGCTCTAATGTAAGTAACCTTATTCAATATAAATCTCTACAAGGGAGCTCTTCTTTTTAATTCCAGTTGTCCTCTACTTCATTTGATTCTTTCTTCATTCTACTTGTACTACTAATTACAATTGATAGTTGGTGAGAACTAAATTTCTAAAAGGGTACTTCTTTCTTTTGTTATTGGCTTGATTATAAGGATGAATTTATAAGTAGACATCCTTAAATCCATTGTCTTTCCTTTTGTTTATTTCTATTTGTTCTATCAGATGTTACTTGTGTCTTTTTTACCTTTTCTATCTAGTTTGTTAGATACTACATGTGTATTTGTTGCTTTATGATGAGTCACATGGTTTGGTTGCATTGATGGGATGCCATTAATGTGACCTCGTCAACAGGATCTTGTTGACATGATCTTGTCAATGCAGGGTTTGATCTGTTGATGTGTACCCATCGACAGGGCACTTTGTTTTGCATATAAATATGTGCCTTCCACTGCATTTATGACATCAGATTTCATAGTTATAGTGAAGCTCTAGCAATTTTTCCACTTGAAAGTTAGAATATTTTCTAAGTGTCCACAATAGGAGTCAAAGTGTGTATGGAGTTTTATTTGAGTACTATTGTACCTATGCACTTTAGTGTGTGTAGCAATAAAGACAAGCTTTCGATAAACCTTGTAATACTTTGAAATAGATTAATTGTTTCATTTATGCATTTAATATTTCAAGCAATTTCCTTTAATGTTTTAAGTAATTAAGTAATTAATAAAGCTAGATTAAATAGTGATTAATTAAAACACATAAGTACAACCACTTTGAGCAGACATGTAATGCTTGGTAATCCTAGTAACACTTAACGTTTGGTAACCCAGTAGCGTTACACGTGTTCAGGATGTGTATGACAAGTGGAAACAGATGCTTATGTTAGGATTAGTTAAGTGCTAGTTAGTTGTTAGATTAATTTAATAATTAATTACCTTATTCTTTATTCTTTATTCTTAGGTGACTTAGAACATAAAAAGATAAAAATGATAAAAATCATATGCCTCAGTTATACTTAACCATACCCTTGTGCTCACAAGTGTATTTGGGAAGACAACGATTGCAACAATTGATTAATCTCTTAGATTAGTGTACGTAGAAACCTAATAGTCCTTGGAATTTGACCGGATCGTGTGTAAATACTTGTGATTTGTATAATTAGATGTAGGATCTACTTACTGCTCATCATTGGCGCCATTGCTGAGGACCTTTAGTTAGTGATGTGCACTATTTAGGACTTAGTGAAAATTATTTAAGATTGTTGGAATGAACACTAAAGTTACAATCATTTTAATTATACTTATAATTATAATTAAAGCACACTATTAATTTTCTTCTAAGTGAAAATGTCTTCTTCTCATAGGTGCGATGGATCAAAATTGCAAGTGCCCTAAGAATGCAAAGTGGTATTTACTCATCTAGATGAGTTTGTGCCTGATTTCATCTTCATTCTACATCAAGATGAATAGCTACAGTGGAGAGACATGGAGGGCAACGTTGTGTTGCCATATAATTGATCTATTCCTGGGATGTTACTCTAAACTCCTAAGAGATTGGACATCCAGGATCTCAATGATGAATACGTTGTGTAGGAACATGAATATCAAGACTATTGTCCCACTAAAACACAATGGAAAGGAGATCGACAATAGGAAAAATATTATGAAGCTACAAAGGGGAAATAGTTTAATAACCCCTTGTTCCTATTGAACCAAAAAGATGATGAGGATTACCTCTCTAAGAATTCTCAACATGCAGACTCTCCTCCCCTTGATTTTGATGAAGGGGGATTGAACCAACATTTACAATCCACTGTAAACAATCCTTGTTTAGGCAAGAATGGATCCCATGATCATGTGGGATCCAAAGATGGAAGTCATGGTAGGGGCAAGGATAGGCATCATGATGATGATCATGGTCGTGACCACTGAAGAGGGGGTGGTAGGCACCATAGTACTAGTCCTTCTTGAACTTCACTTTTGTCATCCTCTTCTTATTCCTTAATCTCTGAATAAAGCCATAGAGGGAATGATTATGATGGAGGTGACCGATGGGATAGAAATGATTGTGATAGTAGGGCCCACAAGGATGATCGAGATCAGAGCTGTGGGCATTCAAGGGGGATCCATCACCATGAGAGAAGGGGTAGCATAGGGCATCATAGGTACCATGGCCATCACAAAGGCCATGCTATGATGAGCCTTTGCTCATGACTTGAAACATGCTAAACATCATAGAGGGAATAGAGTGGTTGGATATGAATAATATTCCCAAAGTTTGAGGGAAATACAATTTAGATCCGCAGAACCATCTACAAATCTTTCACAATGCTTATGCCTTGTGGGACATAGAAATGATTGGAAAAAGCTTAAGTTATTTTCCAAGACACTCATAAAAGAAGAAAAAAATTGGTACCACTCTTTGGAGTCAAAATCAATTTGTAGATGGGGTACAATGCTTGAGCTATATAATGATAAATATCAGACATACTCTTGAGTGTCCAACTTGAGAAAGTAGATCTAAGGTTGGCACAAGGAATACATGAACCCTTGGACATAGCCATGGGTAGGTATTATTTCCTTTTGCATAGATGTCCTAGCCATGGTTATTTTCAAAGAAAGCAACTTCACCATATCATAGATGGGCTTCAATTAGAAACACAAAGAACTCTTGGGGTCTATGCCTAAGGGAGATTATCAAAACTTAGAGCTCATCAAATCCAAAGGCTCATTGAACAAGTTGCAAAAGAAGACAGAGAGTTTAGAAAAAGAGAAAGTGTGGAGGAATATAATTAATACCATTCCATCAGAAAAAGGAAAGTCTAGTTAGTTGATGATAAGGAAGAGGCACCATTTGATGAAGTGATGCAACAAAAAACCTTACTGATCTAGAAATTTGTCTCCAAAATTTTAGCTAAGGTAGATAAAATGTGGGACTCTTTAGATGAAGATTTTTAAAGAGCTTTAAAAATTGTAGAGGAATCCAAAGAGCAAAGTAATGATCGTGATCACAGGAGAAGGAAGGAAGCTAAATGTGTCCACTAAAGGGATATGGATAAGGTTGTTATAATTGAAAAGGTTGTGGAGTTTGAATCAGATGATGATGGTGGGGGTGTGACATCTATTAATACAAACATCCTAAGGGATGTTGCCCTATTTTGACACACTTGTAGGAATATGGGAAGTATGCTCTAAATTCTAGATTGGCAAGAAGGGAAGCACCTAGAAGACTGCATTATCCTCAAGGCAATCCCAAATAGTTCCACCAACAACAACAAGCTTATTATCCAAGTGAAGCTCTACCACAACCATGTGAGCAATATCATTAGTGGTAGCACCCACAATCATGGGGAAGACCACCACCTAGGTAGTAATACCCTTACAGGCAGCCAAATCCATATGGGTACTATGTTCAACAACCCATGTCATTATGTGAATCTTTTAATGATGGCTCATTCCAACATTACTACTACCCTTTGAAGTACTATAGAGCTCATTTTCCATCTCTAAGAACTTATCACCCTCATGCTTCTATTCATGCAAGGAGAAATTCTAGCCCAACCACAGTAATGTAATGTTGCCAGGGCTATTAACTTACAATTGCCTTCTCAATCGAGTGGTTCGAAATCCAAACCTAAAGAAAGACCAATTTTCCAAACCAACAATCTTACAAAGTCCTCAAAATCTCATGTGGTTGATGATCCTACTTCTTCCTCATCCTCTACATCTAATCCACTTAAGTCCCCTTCAAACCAAACACCTTCCAAAGTGCATACCATCATGCTAACCCATGATGTAACTAATTAGATCAAAGTTGGCCACCTTCCCAAGAAACTATTTGGTCTTGGAAGCCCCCTCATTTACCTTCAAATCACTGGAAATGAGCCTTGCAAAGCTCTTCTAGATTTAGGTTCTGGTGTAAATTTAATTTCTCATGAGATGTACAAAGCCTAACACCTACCTCTACTAAAAAATAGTAAAATTTATCTTGAGTTGCCAGATTAATCTATCACTATTCCCTTGGGATTAGTGAAGGACATTGTGACCATTGTTTATGGGTGATCCTATCTTGCTGATTTCCTGGTAATCTATGTTGACAATTGCAAGGGGGACTTCCCAATCATCATGGGAAGGGCTTAGCTAAGCACTATTGATGCATGCTTGGGAATTAGAGATCTTTCTCTAGAAATTTTTAAGGAAAATTACTTTTGGAAAGATTAAGAAGAAGAAAGTTCCATGCGTCGTGTAAAGCGATACAGGGTATAATTTTGTGTAGATATTATGATCTATCAAAAGCATATCAATCAAAGCATGTAGACAGTGTGCAAACGAGTCTAAAATTCAAATGTACCTATACACAACAACCATAAAATAGGAGGAAACCCACTGGCTAATAGCTGATCTTAAAAGCAACACACTTTGCATGGAACCAATTAAGAGCTTAACATGTACCTATGTTGAAGGCATGGATGAATTGGAGCAAGTTCATTACCAACTCTCTAATGTTGAACCTTATGATACTTATTGAGAAGAGTTGGAAATCCCTAAAAATTTCAAATAGGATTCCCTAGAGTTGAAAACTCTACTTGCTGACATGGAGTATGCATTTTTGAAAGATGGCAAGTCAGTGATAATCAATGCTAATCTTGCTCTTGAGTAGAAAAAGATGCTATTGAATGTGATTAACAAATGGCCAATAGTCTTTGCTTGGTCATATCCTAAACTCATAGCGATTAATGCTAAGATATGCCAGCATTGCATCTATACTAATCCTTGCATCAAGCCAAAGAGAAAGTCGCAACTATGGCTAAACCCCAAATTGAAGTAGATTGTTAAAGAGAAAATTAAACAACTCCTCAAGATGGGGTTCATCTATCCAATTGTGGATAGCAAGTGGGTTAACCCACTTGTAATTGTGCCAAAGAAAGGTGGCAAGTGGAGGGTGTGTATTGACTTCAGGTTGTTGAACATGGCAACCTACAAAGAACATTTCCATTGCCATTTGTGGACTAGGTGTTTGATGGGATGCGATATCACATGGGCCGTGATATCCTGTATGCGATATCATGTTGTCCCCCACGATATCGCGTACACGATATCGCGTCCTGCTGCAAGTTCTATAAATAAGAGGTGACTTTTCCTTGTTTGGCATCTAGATCTAGACCCTTAGCAAAACTCTGGCAGTTTTACCTCTCCAGAGATAGAATAATTTCCATGTGCTTGCAGTAGGAGTCTCAAAGTTAATGGATCTTTATTCGAGCAAATATTGTACCTGAGCACACGTTTGTGTACGAAAATAAAGATGAACTTTTGGATAAACCTTGTAGTGCATGGACTAAGCTAAATAGGACTTTAATTAATGTTATTTACTGCTTTCCTAGTTAATCTTTTTCAACCCTCAACACTCCTAGTTAAGTGCATTCAGTACGACCGTTTCGAGCACGTGCGTTACACTTGGTAATCCCAGTAACGAATAGCGTTTGGTAATCCCAGAAGGTTGCATTGGCTCAGGGTGTGAATGACAAGTGGGATGGATACTGATGCTAGACATTAGAACTTAGTTAGTTAAGTTAGTTACTTAGTCTCTTCAGCCTTTCCCTCATTAGCATAGGCGATAAAAGATAAAAGACATAAAAATCACATACCTCAGACTTACTTAACCATACAACCATGAAAATACAAGTAAGTCTGGGAAGACAACAAATGATTAACCTTAAGTGTTCCATAAGGTGTGTAGGCACTTAGTCTGTGGAGTTCGACCGGATCGCTCGTGTAATGCTCATATTCGTATGGTTGAGTGTAGGGGTACTTTGCCACTCATCATTAGCATCGTTGCCAGCGATTAAGTTGTTTGTGCGCTAAGTAGAGCATAGGAAATTATCCACATTGTTGGGAGCTTAAATGAACCCTTAGGATTCATTAAACAAAAAATTATATAATGGTTAATTAGCACACCAAATAAGACACAATGTCTTCTTCTTTGAACAAGAGCACTTCACCGCCTAGGGATAACACTAGATATAGTCAGTGGCACCAGGCACATAACCAAAATTTGCTAGGTCCTCAAGAATTCAGTGTGGTGTACATTCATCATGATGAATATGTGCCCAACTTTACCTCTGTCTTCCATCAAGATGAACAACTACGTTGGAGAGATTTGGAAGGTAACATAGTGTTACGTCTAGACAGAGCCGCCAGCAACATGCTCCTTCGTGCCCTTACACGAATTGACATGTCGTAGTTATATGCTGAGTATGTTGTGTGCAATTACAATGCAAGGGACTACCACCCCACAAAAGTGCAACATTAATAGGATGAGCAGTGGAAGAGTTATCACACATCGTTGAAGGGCAAAAGCCCCCGTAATGCTTCACCTGTTATAAATGAAATTAAGGGTGGTGAACCTATTCTCATAGGTTCCCCACCAAACGATGTTCCCCCTCCTAACGATGGTTAGGAGGTGGTTTTTTAGAACCTATGTTCCACAATTTACAACTCTGGTTCTGGTCCCCATGAACACCAAATGTTGAATCAGGGAACACAGACACATGACAAGGGTGAGCATTCTGATCATCATCACGATCAGGGCAGGGATCACCAAAGAGAAGGTAGGAGACATCATCATGGTGATGGATCTACTTCTTCTTCCCCTTCATCAGGGCATTCACCCTCTCCTTCAACATCAGGATGTAGTCACAAAGAGCCCAACTGTGAGGACAAGGGTAACCAAAGTGAGAAACCTCGATGAGAGAGTCGGGAGAGAGGACAAGGGCACTCGAAAGAATCAAGGCATGAAAGAAGGGAACGTAGGGAACAGCGTAGGCATCATAGATGCTAGGAGAGAAATGACAACGAAGAACCCCTACTTGCAACCTGGAGTATGTTAGATATTATGGAGGCTGTTAGAATACCTTCAAGGCATAAAAAAGATAGCCAGATCAAGAGACTAGATATGAATAATATCCCACACTTCAAAGGGAGATACAACGCTGATGTGAAGAACCACTTACAGGCATTTCATGATGCCTGCACCTTATAGAACATTAAGAACGAGTGGCTGAAGTTAAAGTTGTTTCCTAGGACACTCATAAAGGAAGCGAAAAGTTGGTACCGGTCCTTAGAACTGGAAACCATTAGGAGATGGAGTATGATGTTAGAATTATTCAAAAATAAATATCAAATGTACTCCTGAGTATCTAACCTATGTAAACAGATCCAAGGTTGGAAGCAGGGTATTCATGAATCCTTGGATGCTACCATGGGCCACTATTATACACTGTTACATTGCTGCCCGGGCCATGGCTACTCGTAGCAAGATCAACTGTGCCATCTTGTAGATGGACTTAGGCATGAAACAAGGAGAACCCTTGGGAAATATGCCCAAGGGAGATTATCTGAGCTTAGGTCTCATTAGATCCATAGATTGTTGGAGTAAGTAGCTAAAGAAGAATGTGAGCTACGGAAGAGAGAGAGTATGAAAGAACACAACCACAATCCTTCCCTCCGAAAAAATGAAGTAAGATTCTGTGAGGATGAGGAAGAGTCACCACTCGAAGAGTTGGTGCATAGGAAAACCGTGCTGCTGCAAAAATTAACAACTGAAGTGTCGGCTAAGGTAAACCAAATGTGGGACTCCTTAGATAGTAGATTTGAAATCATTCTGAAAATCATAGAAGAGTCTAAGGAGAGAGGTAATGACTATGATAAGAAAAAGAAGAGAGAAGTGGTTAATGCATGTAGCAAAGGTAAGGGTAAAATGACTATCACTGAAGAGGTTGTGGATTCTAACATAGATAGTGACGATGGATGTGAGATGTGCCAATATGACCATCCTAGGGGATGTTGCCCAATAATCTCACATCTACAAGAGTTTGGGGTGTATGCACTCAATCCAAGACTTAACAAACGGCAAGCACCCTGTTGGTTACCTTATCCCCAAGGTAATCCCAGGTAGTTCCACCAACCCTTAACGTATTACCCAAGTGGAAATTCACCACAACCTATCAAAAAACACTAGTAGTGGCAATACCCACATTTATGGGGGATGCCACCACTGAGGCAAGAATACCTTTATAGGCAACCAGATCCATATGGCTACTATGTGCAGCAGCTTGTCTCTCCACCTAACTCTGTTAGTCAGATGACTCCACAATGTCACTACCCAGCCTAGGAGTATTATAAGACTCCTTTTCTTGAGAGAGACACACCACATGTATACTGCCCTCCAAATCCATCTGCCACTCTCACACCAATAGTTCCACTACCACCTGCTCCCGTAATGTAAGGGGAACTACCCACTCAACCACAACAATGTAATGCTATGAGAGCTGTAAACCTTCAACCAACTACTGGATCTGACAACTATACAAAGAGAAGACCTTTCTTTAGAACTAAAAGCCCAAACAAGCTCTCACAACGACAAGTAGTTGAGCTCCAAAACACCTCTCCATCACATAAGGCTTCGAAGCTCCCTTCAAACCAACAATAGAGCTCAACACATACGATTATGTTAACACATATCATCACTGACTGTATAAAGGTGGGCCACTTTCCCAAGAAACTTGCTGATCTTGGAAGTCCCTTAATCTACCTCCAAGTTGCTGGGAATGAACCTCATAAGGCTCTTCTTGATTTAGGTTCTGGAGTCAACTTAATATCACAAGAGATGTATAAAGCCTGGAACCTGCCTCCACTCAAGAAGAGAAACATTCACTTAGAGCTAGCTGACTAGTCCATCACTACTCCTTTGGGACAGGTTGAGGACATTGTTACCACTATGTGTGGTTGATCATACCCAGCTGATTTTCTAGTGATCTACATAAACAATGTCAAAGGGGACTTCTCGATAATAATGGGAAGGGCATGGCTGAGTACAATAGATTCATGCCTAGGAATCTGCGATCTTTCCTTGGAGATATCTAAGGAAAATGTTTATGGAAAGATCGAGAAGAAGGTTCCATGCATCACATTTAGTGACTCAGAGGGTGATGACGTACAGGAATGCTTAGCATTTCCTGCATACAACCGGTGTGCCCAAGAAGTCAACATACAAAAGTGCTTGTATGTAGCAACCACATAACAAGAGGACACCCCATGGTTGACAGCTAATCAAAAGAGCAACCTGCCAACATGCATGGAATGAATTGGGGAAACAACCTACACCCACAGTGAGAGCATAGATACATTGGAATATGAGCGTCACCAACTTCCAACTCTGAACCTGAAAACATCAGTTGGGAGAAGTTGGGCACTTCTAAGAAATTCAAACAAATGCTCATTATGTTGGATCTCTCCCTTTCAATTTAGTCAGGGGGGAGATAACCACCTATGCTAATCAATCGAGGCCCTCAGTTTCTTTTTTAAGTTTTTGTTTTACACATTTTTGTTTTACAATTTCTTTAACTCTTCTTGTTTTTGTTTTACAACATCATTTATTCTTTTCCATTTATTTGTGTGTTTGTATATTTTTTTTTGTTTTGTTAAGTTTGTCACTTAATAAGTGCTCCATAGGTGGTAGTATGAACTGTACTCTATTGATTGCTAATGTTTGGTTTTTACCTTCAAGTTATGATGTTGATACTAAGGTATGGTTCTTTTGATATAATAGGCAATGAGTTCACTTCATCTATACATGCATAAATTTCTATGATTTCCCTTGGCTTGGAAATATACAATCCCTTTCTAAATAAGAACTTTCAACGAATCAGTGACTGGGTATTTCTCAAGCCAAGGAAGGACTTAAGGATTGAAAAGGGTGTGACTTCAAGGGGATTTGATGCATTTGTGTTAGCCATTCTCTTGAGTTCTTGGATGTTTTCTTCTTGAGTTTTCCTTCCCATTCTGACATTGCTCCATTATTGGGAAGCTAAGTTAATAAAAATAACAAAGTCTTTGCATGGTGTGGTTCTCACGTATAACCCAAAAAGAAGAAGAAGAAGAAGTGAGAATTCAAAGCACACCCCTTAGAAGAAATAATCATATGGACTACAAGCACTAGTTATGGAACGAAATAGAAATGTTCCCTCCAACTAAGGCCCTCCCTTGCTTCCTATCTCCTCTTTCGCTTTATCGGAATGTTGGTGACTTTTCAGTAGAAGCATTTTTTGTTATTTCAAGAGGATGGTTTGGCTGAATGTATTAATGCAAAGTCACTGGATGTGGTTTGTTGAGGTTGGATTTGGAATGAGATTTATGAAGTCACATTAACCATGAAGTACACAAGGGGTTATACACCACCTTGTTCTTGGGATTCCTTTCCACTCTCTTCTCTCCATCCTTCTCTCCATCCTTCACCTCATTGTCAGTTGTATTAGTAATCCATATTTTAGTTGATGCATTGCTTTCTTTTTGGTAAACTATTATGGTTAAGATGTTAACTCTTGTTTCCAAATGACATTCCTAGAACCTCCAAACTCTTTGAATGTGGGAATGTCAAGGCATTAAAGGGCATGAGCCTGCTTTGGGGAGGGCCCACTGACATTCCTCTTTGATGCATCAGTCAATTTCTTTCCCTTAAAAATTCTTGAAATCAACCTTATTTTGTTCATTTCCATCTTGACATCCACTTCATCAACGTTACAATTGTCTCTTTTTCTCCATCTTTCTTATTCCTTATCTTTCTTCATTCTATTGCTACCGGAGGTTCGCTCTCAGTCATGGGGGTCTTGGTTCAATTTTTTTGATTTTTTCTAAACCCCTACACCTCGGGTAGTCACGAGTATTATATCTTCAGATCTGTATCAGCCATATCACAACTCAGCCAATGGACCTTACACCAAAGCAAGGTATTAATTGCATTGTGATTCATTTATCCTTGCTAATATTAGATTGTGTTGTGTGTGCAGATGGCAATCATACAATAATATATTGGATTTGGAGGAAACACTTGGAATGGACTAGCACTGAAGTAGTTATGCAAGGGACAAGATTGATGGTGTGCTTATGGATGGACAACGAAAGGTGCAATCTTGGCGTTGGTAGCAACAGACTTGTTCTTTTCTCTCTCTCTTCTCTCTTCTCTCTCAGCTGTCAAATAAGGTTGGATGTTAATTATGTATAGTGTTTACTCTTGTTGTCATGAACACTAGTTTTGTCATGTTTTCTAATGATGATCCATTCACATGTCATTCCATTCACCATTAGAGTCATCCCATTCAATAATCCCATACCTTCCAAATATTTTGTAAGGAACTCAAGGATGAGTTTTTATTCAGTCATGGGGGTATGATGGGATGCGATATTGCATGGGCCACGATATCGCGTTGTCCCCCACGATATTGCGTATGCAATATTGCGTCCTGCTGCAAGTTCTATAAATAAGAGGCAGCTTTCCCTTGTTTGGCATCTAGATCTAGACCCTTAGCCAATCTTTGGCAGTTTTACCTCTCCAGAGATAGAATAATTTCCATGTGCCCGCAGTAGGAGTCTCAAAGTGAACGGATCTTTATTTGAGCAAATATTGTACCTAAGCACACGTTTGTGTATGGAAATAAAGATGAACTTTTGGATAAACCTTGCAGTGCATGGACTAAGCTAAATAGGACTTTAATTAATGTTATTTACTACTTTCCTAGTTAATCTTTCTCGACCCTCAACACTCCTAGTTAAGTGCATTCAGTATGACCGCTTTGAGCATATGCATTATGCTTGGTAATCCCAGTAATGAATAGCGTTTGGTAATCCCAGAAGGTTGCATTGGCTCAGGATGTGAACGAAAAGTGGGATGGATACTGATTCTAGACATTAGAACTTAGTTAGTTAAAGTTAGTTACTTAGTCTCTTCACCCTTTCCCTCATTAGCATAGGCAATAAAAGATAAAAGACATAAAAATAACATACCTCAGATTTACTTAACCATAAAACCATGGAAAATACAAGTAAGTCTAGGAAGACAACGAATGATTAACCTTAAGTGTTCCATAAGGCGTGTAGGCACTTAGTTTGCGGAGTTCGACCGGATCGCGCATGTAATACTCATATTCGTATGGTTGAGTGTAGGGGTACCTCACCACTCATCAATGTTGGACACTTTTTCTGAATATTGTTTCTACAAATTTTTGAATGGCTATAGTGGCTATAACCAAATTTAAATTACATTAAAAGATTAGGTCAAAACTACATTCACAAGTTCCTAGGGGACTTTTACATATTGAAAGATGCCATGTGGTCTATGCAAGGCCCCTGCAACTTTCCAATGCCTTGTTTTTAGCATTTTTTAACAATAGATTGGTAGCACAGTGGAAGCCTTTATGGATGACTTCTTCACCTATGGTGCTACATTTGAGCAGGCCCTAGATTACCTTGAGAAAGTGCTTAAAAGGTGCATGGAGACCAATCTTCTACTCAATTAGCAAAAGAGCCATCTTATAGTTGAGGAGGGCATTATGTTGGGACATAGAATTTCTCAAGTAGGGATTGAGATGGATCCTAAAAATATTAGGGTCATTGATGAGATGCAATATCGCATGCACCGCGATATCGCGGCTGTTGCGATATCGCGTCATCCCCTGTGATATGGTGGTCTATCGCCAAATCTATAAATAAGAGGTGGCACTCCCCTCATTTTGAATCCTAGGCTAGAAGTAGCAAAGCTCTGAAGGATTGATCACCCCAGAGATAGAATATTTTCCATGTGCCCACAATAGGAGTCCCCAAGTGAATGGCTCTTTATTCGAGCAGCTTTATACCTGAACGCAAGTTGTGTACGGCAATAAAGACGAGCTTTGTGGATAAACCTTGCAGTACATGAAATAGGTTTATTACATGTTATTTCCTACCTATTATTTATTACCTGCATTAGCGCGGCATGAGTACGACTTGGTTATGAGCATTGACGAATGTGTACGGCTAACCAAGGAATCAGCTACTCATCACGATTAGTCTCTCTCACCCTCAACTCCTAGAATACAGGATGAGTACGAATTGATTACGAGCATCTATGGATGTGTACGGCTAGTCAAAGAATTAGCTACTCATCACGCTTAGGCTAGTTAAGTGCCTCAGTATGACCACTTCGAGCACGTACGTTACGTGTGGTGATCCCAGTAACGATTAGCATTTGGTAGCTACAGTTGCATAGTTCAGGGTGTGTATGGTAAGTGGGAACGGATGTTGACGCTAGTTAATTTAGACTTAGGACATTAGTTAGAGTTAGTTAGTTTCTCAACCCTTTGCTCTTAGCGTAGAAGACATAAAACCAGAAAAGACCAAAAAAATCATATACCTCAGACTTACTTAACCATACACCATGACAACAACAAGTAAGTCTGGGAAGACAATGAATGATTAACCCCAAGTGTTCCATGGGGTGTTTAGGCATTTAGTCTACGGAGTTCGACCAGATCACGCGTGCTATGCTTGTTTCATATGGTTGAGTGTAGGGGTACCTCGCCACTCATTAGTCATCCAAGGAATAACCCATTAGCTAGAAATCATTAAAGATGTCTGGTCATTTCTTGGACACATAGGCTATTACCAATGATTCATAGAGAATTTCTCTAAGATTGCTAAATCATTGGTTGAGCTTACATAGAAAGATGCTTCGTTCATATGGATCGAGAAATGTGAAAACTCATTCTAGTAAATCAAAGAAAAGCTTGTAGAAACTTCAATTCTATGAGCACCTGATTGGTCCCATTCATTTCACATCATGGCGGATGTATGAAACTATGCCTTGGGAGTTATGCTTTTGTAGTTGGATGATTAGAAATGTCCTTATTACATCCATTGCATAAGCTAAAGCATTGTGGGCACAAAACTCAACTACACCACAATGGAGAAAGAGCTAATGGAAGTGGTGTATGCCTTGGAGAAATTTAGGAACCGTGTGCTTGGATACAAGGTGTTTGTACACACTAATCATAGTGCCATTTGCTTCCTCATGAACAAGTTGATGGTGAGACCCTATGTCATACAATGGCTAGTAATCTTATAAGAGTTCGATCTTATAATGGTAGGTTAAAAGGAAATTAAGAATGTAGTTGCTAATCACATGTCTTAGTTACGATGGGATAGCAAAGAAGAAAGTCCATTCTCTAATTAGTTTCCTAATGAACTTTGCTTTGTTGATGAAATAAATGAACAAGTGCCTGCTACACCTACATGGTACGATGACATCCTCACTTATCTTCTCACTCAGGAGATGCCACAAGACTTAGAACACTGGAAGAAACAACAGTTTCTTCATTAGGCCAAATGCTTTATGAAAATCAATGGACACCTTTACAAGGTGTGTGTTAATGACCTAGTTCATTGGTATGTCCTTAATGTTGATTAACTACACGTTCTCTAAGATGCTCATGAGGGTCCTTGTGGGGTGCACTATGTAAGGAGACACATGACCATTATGGTCCTGATGGCAGGTTATTACTAGCTAATAATATTCAAGGACACTCACCAATTTGTCTACTCTTGTAAATGTTGCCAATGTGATGGTGGGATGACCACTTAAATGGAGGGATCTCAATAGTGGATCCAACCACTAGAACTTTCAATATATGGGGCATAGAATTCATGGATCCCATCACACCCATGTCAAATGGAAAGGCATACATAATAGTCGTTGTTGACTATTGTACAAAATGGGTAGAAGTAGCAGCCATCACCGACTGTACATCTTTCACTATTGTAAGGTTTTCATAAAAAATGTTGTAAATAGGTTTGGTGCGTGACATGCACTAATTTCTAATAGTGGTACTCACTTTACAGGCACCACCTTTCAGAAGGTCATGCAATGCTTAGGGGTTGAACATAAATTAACAACACCCTACCACCCCTAAGCCAATGGTCAAGCAGAGGTTACCAATAGGAAAATTTCAAAAATCTTAATAAGAATAATTAGTAAATATAAGAGATATTGAAGCATAAAACTTAACGATGCCCTTTTGGCCTACTGCTCCACATGGAAATTTCCTATAGGCTACTCTACCTATGAGTTGATGTATGGAAAACTTCCAACTCTTCCAATTTAATCCAAGCTCTATATACTTTCAATAGCCTATGACCTTGACCTTGACCTTAACCTTAGCCTTGCACAAAAAGAAAGATTAATCAACCTTAACATGCTAGATGAGAATCGAAGTACATAAGGCATTCAACAAAAATTTCCATGACCTTAGAATAAGGAAAGTAAAATTTCAACCTAGAGACAAGGTCCTTTACTGGAACCCCACACATGTACCACAAAAGACTAAGTTCCAAACATTGTGGGAAGGGCCTTATACCATTTAAGAAACATTTTCTTCTAGGGCCATGTTGATCTAAAAACCTAAGTGCCCAAATAAAAAGCAATTGGTCAACATGCAACAACTTAAACCTTTCCATGAACTGAAGCCAGCTAGTGCAAGTAACACCTCCTCAGATGGATAGCCTTGCTCAATATTTTGGAACTCCTCCTTTCAACTCAGTCATGGGAAAGATGGTCATTCATGCTAATCACTTAAGTGGCTCCTCAATTTTTTCCACTTTTTTGTTTTCTACTTTCTTTGTTTTTACACTTTTTTGTTTTACAAAATCATTAGTACATTTTAACTTTCTTGAATATTTTACAATTTATTTTATATTTTAGTTTATTTTGGTGTGAACTTTTCTTCTTGTTTCCTAATAAAGTGCTTTGTTGCCAATAGGACACATTAATGCTATAGTTGTTGCTAATGGTGGTTTATACTTAATGTTTTTGATTACTAATGTGTGGTTTCTATTCTTTGAATTTTGATGATTGATGACTAAGACATGGTTTCTTTTTCATGGAATAGACAATGAGTCCACGTCATCCAACCATCCACAAACTCTATGGTCTCCTTGGTTTTGGAAGTGTGAGGTCCCTTTTTCATTAATATAGCTTTAATAAACTTGTGACCTTGGTAGTTTCCAAACTTGGGAAAGATTCAAATGGTTTGCAAAGGGTGTGACTTCAAGGGGATTCAATGCTCTCTATACCTTTCTACTTTCTTGAGTGCAATTATGTTTTCATGGATTTCTTATCATTTTGTGTCAACCAATAACAGGAAGTTAATAAGTCTTTGCATGGTGTGGTTCCCATTCAAAAATCCATAAAAACATAAAATACAAAAAAAAAATGATGGGAATTTAAAGCACACCCCTTAGACAAAAATAACGGGCTAGAAGCACTAGTTATGGGACTAGAAAGACATGTTACCCATGCTTGAAGAACCCCTCTAACTAAGGTCCTTTCTCACTTTTTGCTTCTCTTTGCTTCTTAATAAGGAATGGTGATTGATCTGTGGGAGCATTCTTGTGCCTTGAAAAGGTAGTCTAGTCTTAGAGTGGTGATATAAAGTCATTGAAAGTGGTTGGTTTTGATCTAGACTAAGGATGGAATTTATTGGATCATTTAACCATAAGATCCACAAGGGACTTCATGTGACCATAATTTGGAACTCCATTCCATCTTCTTTCTCATCCATCAATGCTTTCCATGACTCATCTCATTATTAGTTTCCATGTCTTCTTCAATGTCTTACTTTGATATGTTGAAATTCTTAGATAGATTCTTTTAGATTCAATCCTTAACTTTTCATAACCATTACTCAACTATGGGGCTCATAAGCTCCTTAGTTGAGGTTATGTAAGGACAAAAAGGACATGAGCCTACTATGGAGAGGACCTATTTGCATACCTCTTGGTTAGGTTAGTTAAGTTCCTTATCCTTAGGCATTTTCACAATCAAATCTTTTGTGTGCCCCATCGGTGGCATCCAACTGCATGCTACTTAAGGCATTTTCTCCAATGCAATTTCATTCTCTCATCAATTCTCCATTTTTGTGAATTTCCAAGTTCTCTTCTACTATTTTCATCATGTTCATAGCTTTTCTGGCTCTCTATAAACTTCTATTTCATGCAAAAACTCGTATTTTTCAAGAGATTCAATGTGAAAAAATTTTCCACTATAGCTTCATTGACGGAACCTCATATATGCATCCCACTTGTTGATGACACCTTGTCAACGGGACCCCATCGATGTAAGGTAAAAATCCTATAAATACATGTGAGCACTTAAGAAATTTTCACATTTTCTTATAAATGAAGAGGGAGTTTTTGAGATTTTTAGAGCCCAAAACCCTCCAAAAGTCATATCTTCCTAAATGTTTGTCCAATTCACTATGTTTTTCAACCCTGTAGCTTCTAGAGGTAAGCTCTTCATTGTGGGGGCTACAAACCTTAAGTTTTAGATGAAATTTTCAACTCCCACAAAGATTTAACTAAGAAATCAATATGAAAACATCAATTTATGAGAGTTAAACCCTTCCAGTAAGCTCCAATGACATTCTAAGATAAAAATCATCAAAATAATAATAAAATAATGAATCTTTCATGGTTAAAACTTAGCCTAAGTGTAATTATCCAATGAGAAAGGTACTAAAATGTTATAAGTTACACATTGAATGGTAATCCTTGATTATGTTTTGACCATAGATGGCATCCAAAGGAAAGCATGCATAGGAAGGAGGATCATCCCATCGAAGGGAAAAATAACTAAGAATGGGAAGGGGCCAAGAATAGTCCCATGATCAAGCAAAGATCCATGCCATGAGACCTCTTTAGCAGGAGCCCAAAGTGGAATTTTTTTGGTAGATTCTTGAAGAAGTAGCCACAACTAAATAGTCTCACCAAGATGAGAAACCAAAGCCAAGACTAAACCTTGAGGTCACCTTGATGGAGGCCTGCCTCAAGTAGATTATGAACAAGGAGGTCTAAAAATCTATGCTCCAAGAGTTAAACTTTGGACCTTTCTTAGAGTTTGCATCTCTAGAAGTTAAGACTCAACTATAGAACTCTCTCATGTGATCCATAATCACTTCCAATGGGGAGTACATGAGAGAAACATACTTGTTTTGGAACAATCGACAGGCTAGTTCAACAGTTAAGATTAAGGATATTTTAGTGTCCTACTCGGTGAAAGTTGTTGTAGAGGCCTTTGGGTTACTAGAAAGTAGGGCCAACCTTGCTAAAATCCCCATGTAGGTAGATCTTGGCATCAAGAAGAAATAAACATAGTGGTGCTATGGAGTAGACCATAAAAAATTTGGTGTACTAACCACAATAGAACATGCATATTTCAAGATTATAGCCTTTCACCTCAATCCAACAAATTAGGCCAAGCAAGATCACAACTTTCTTCGCCCATGTATGTGTTGCTCTAAGTGGTAGGTTCCTGGTCACCCTTCCATAACTAATTTATCTTGAGATAGAAAAGTAGTTTAACAAAAATGAACATGAAAGGAAGAAACTCCCCTTCCCATGCCTCATCCGAAAATAATGTAAGAGGGGAGGCAGAACATGCTATACAAATGATGCCATCTGATGTGCTCCATCTACTTACTAGGTGAAGATGACGAAGGATAAAGTGCCTACCAAAGTCATCCAAGAAGAGAAGAAACAACCACCACCTCCGCCACTTACTCATGAAATAATGCTAGAGTTCCACATTACCCTTGAACGCATGCATGAGATCCGAGAGAAGCTCTTGAGAGAGTGATAGTAGCAAGTAGGAATGAGTGGTGGTGATCTATCTATGTATCACCTAGTGATGAGCCACCTCAACAAAGTGACTTGAACCATAAGTCAGATGGAAGGAGGTGAGCCAATTTTCTTAGCCTAAATAACGTAGCTACCTATGAGATTGTAGCAATTAAAAATGTTAGTAGTTGAAATGGAACATTGAGGGGTTCATGGGTGCATAGCTTTGACCCTACATCTATGTGAGGGCTTGCTAGAGGTGGAGATGGGGTGTCCAAAATGGTATTGTCGATTGAATAGGGACTTACAGAATGTGATGTCAAAATGGTGGTAAGTGCTTGTGCAGTATTTGTAGTGTCAATGTAGGTGATTTTAGTCAAGGGTTTTGGTGTAAAATGAAGGTGTCAACATGAAACTATGCATAAAAATAGTGAAAAGTACAAGTAAAATGCCAAAATGTGAGTAAAAATGCTAAATATGCATAGGGGAGAGAGTGAGAGAGAAAGAAGTGCACCACCCCAAATGGGATTGAGCATAGTTAACCTCAAGAGTTGAGAAGGTACATAGTGTATAACAAGCATAGTAGGTATTGTAGTCACAGTCTCGGGGTGTCTAGGCCATGAAAACTAACTTTTTCCATGGTGTTTGTGCCTATCAGGTTGGCCATCATGGTGTGTAGTGGACTATAGTGGTATACGATGTCCTATGGTGAGCTACAGTGGTGTGTGAATGCCTTGCTCTGCCAAAATGCCAAATGTGCTTTGGAATTGCCAAATGCCAAGAATACCAACCTCAACATTTTCCAACCCCTAAAATGTTAAGGGTTGGGGTATTTATAGGGCTGGGTTTTCTGTGAAATGTGGATCGGTTGCCACGTGGCAATGGGATGGTTGGAACTATGCTACACCCAACTATGCTTTCCACTAAATCAAGTGGTTTTATGCTTTGGTATGCTCCAATAGACTCTACAAGACTACCAAACTATGACTATGTTGCCAACTGCATGTACATGTGCTGAGAATGTCGCAATGTACTTGAAAAAATGCAACTTTGGAGACTACGTTTTGGGACTACACTCTCTACTATCTTGAGTGGGGTTGAGCATAGTTACAATTTGGGGATAAAAGGGAGTACACAAAGATGCATTTTTCTCACTATGCTTGCTAGAGATGAGTTGGAACTAATCTGAATGCTAGTGTTGCATTGTGGAGGCCTTTGGAGGCTTTTTTGGCTAGCTACACTCTTGACTGGGGGAGAGTGTAGTCTAACACTTAGAAAAGATTTGCAAAATGTCACTATGCATTGACTACACTCTAGGGGAGGCTAAATATGCTTCCAACTGGGGTTGAGCATAGTCCTAGCACTTAGAAAAGTTTTGCAAAATTTGGCTCCTAGTTGCCTACGCTCCAAGGAAGTGGAGAGTGTAGTTTCAACAGTTAGAAAAAATTGCAAAAAACTAAGCCTTAATGTTGTCTATGCTTGACTACGTTTCGTACTAGTGGAGAGCATAGTCTTGATAGTTAGAAAAGTTTGCCAAACTATTGCTTTCATGCCTACCACATTCTGTAGTTGTTGGGTTGACACTTAGGAAAATTTGCAAAATGACCTTTGGTGTTAACTACACTCTCTATTGAGCTAACTATGCTCTGGTGTAGTGAGAGCATAGTCCCAGCACTTAGAAAAATTTGTAGCTTCTTACTTCATGCTAATAGTTAGTCAAAATTGCAAAAAATCACTAACTAACTACGCTTTGATGCAGTGGAGAGTGTAGTCCCAACAGTTGGAAAAAATTTGCCTTATGTTGATAGTTAGAAAAAATTGTAGTCGAGAAGTTATAGCCTAAATTTGGTGGTGTTTCATTGGTCCCTCTTTGTTGACATTTGAAGGAGTGGCCCAAGAGACATTAAAAAAGAACTACAAAACACCATAGTAGGCCTAGCACCAACATTGCTCTTCAATACCTGATTGAATGTCATTGTACTATGTTCAATTGTGTTATGGATAGGGATAGATTGGGAGTAAAATGATGTAGGAAATGTGCTATGGGATAATAAGGGAGATGAAGTGAAAATAGGGGGTTATGGTATACGGTGTGGAGTCAACATAGTTGATGGTGACCATGGCACTAAGGTGTCTTGCCTCTAAAAATGTTGACCTCTTATCAAAGTGCTTAGTAGAGAGTTAGTGTGGATTTAGGGCTTAATCAGTTGTAAAATTATAGCTTTATTGATTTTATTGAGGATGTGCTTTTTCCTCTTTGCTCTTTTTTTTTCTTTTTCTTTTTGCTTTTTTTTTTCTTTTGCTACAAGTTAAACCTTCTTTGGGTTCTATGCTTTGCTAAATGCTAACTGCAAGATGCTTTCCACCAAGTGGACTATGTGTAATTCGACAAGCCTTGCTTTGATGCTTGTGAAGTCATGTTGCATCTATGGGACAGGTGTTTCCTCCTTGGGATGACTTATGTTACATTTTCTTGGGCTTTAACCAACCAACAGAGGCTTCCCATGAGACCACTTATGTTATGTACACCTTGGGTTCTATGGTTTGGCCTACGAGAGTGCCATGTGGTCACAACAAGTGTGTGTTAGAAGGGTTTGCAATCTTGACTATGTGGGGGAATGCAAAGGTATGGAGACATAAGGATGGGTTTAGGTAGGCTATAGTGAGGTAGTAAAGATTGGCACTCTTGAGAGGCTTAGCTAGTCCAATCATGCACATCAAAACAATGTGGTGGCTTGTTGCTACAATGGAATACGTCTTTACATGACTGCCTTGAGGCTTCATCCTACAAACACAACTTCAAGAAGACAAGAAAACCATAAAACACACCATGCAAATAAAATGCCAGGGTGCAAAATTGCTATAAGTGCTCCAAAGGCTGAACTAGTTGTAAGTGTTCAAAAAGCTAGAAAAAGTGTTGAGGGCAATGATGTTGCAAGTGCTCCAAAGGCTATGCTAGTGGCAAGTGCTCAAAGAATTAGCAAAATGGTAGGGTTGATGATGCTACAAGTGCTCCAAAGGCCACACCAATAGCAAGTGCTGAAAAAGCTAGAAGAATGATGGAAGGTGATGATGCTACCGGTGCTTGAGAGTTTGAGCCAATGGCAAGAGCTTGGAAAACTAGTGAAATGCTAAGGGATGATGATGATGTTAGTTCCCCAAAGGCCAAACTAGTGGTAGGAGCTTAAAAAACTAGTAAAATGGTGGGGGGCCATAATGCTGCAAGTGCTCCAAAGGTTGAGTCGATGGCTAGTTCACCATTCTAGTACTATAGTGTCCCCACCTACATGGTGTAGAAAAGTTGGGGGGAGGTGGGGAGGAGTTGAAATTATTCTCGCTTGCTTACTTGTGGAACTATGCATGACTGATGGAAAACCTAGTTTAAGGCCTTGGTAGACTGTGGTGTGCTAATTTATAGTCATAGCGGATTGCTGCATGTCAGTTTAATGTCGTGGTGGACAAATGGTTATTTTTGTGCTAGTTTATAGTCATAGCAGACTTTTGTGCTAGTTTAACATCATAGCGGACATGCTGTGCCAGTTTATAGTCATAGCCAACTTACTATGCTAGTTTATAGTCATAGCAGACTTGCTATGCTAGTTTATAGTCATAGTAGACTTATATTTTGCCAATTTATCATCGTAGCAGACACATTGGATCTATGCCAGTTTAATGTTGTAGCGGATGAGCTGCTATGACGGTTTAACATCATGACCCAAGGATGAGCTATGCTAGTTTATAGTCATAATATACTACCATTCTAGTTTTAGCATTGTAGTGGATGAATGCTGTGTCAATTTTAGCATCATGGCAGATGTGGTATGCTAGTTTATAGTCATATTGGATTGTTGTGCTAGTTTTAACATCATGGCAGATGAGTGCTTACCTTGTTGGATCGATGTGTAGTGCTACATGCTAGGTGTGCTTGTGCATAGCCATGCTATGTTCCTATAACATCCTACAAAAATCAACTAGAAAAACATTAAGTGACAACTGCTTCACAAAGTCAATGTGCACAAATGACAAAAACAATGCGGTAAAGTTTACCTAAGTATGTATGCGGGTTGTTAGGAAGGTAAGCATGCTTGTGCCAATTTTAGGCCTTAGCAAGCTGTGTGCATGTCAGTTTTATGTCTTAGTGAACCACAAGGATAGAATTAAAAGTAGTAGTTTTAAGGCTGTTCCAAGCTACAGTGGTAGTTTAAGGCCATTCCGGACCCTGTGTTGCTAGTTTTGGATCATTTTAGGCCATGTAGATTGCTAGTTTAAGGCCATTTTAGGCCATGGCAAGGGGATTGATAGTTTTAGGCCATTCTAGGCAATAGATGCTAGTTTAAGGCCATGGTAGGCTAGGGATGCTAGTTTAAGGCCATGGCAAGCTGAAGATGCTAGTTTAAGGCCATGGTGGGATAGAGATGCTAGTTTAAGGTCATGACGGGTTGCAATGATAGTTTTTGTTGTTGTAATTTTAGATTTTTATGGGTTTTGAAATTTTTTATCTATTAATCTAAGTGGATAAATGCATAAACAAAGTAAATAAATATGTAAAAAAAGCGAAGTGATGCATAATCTAAGTAAGCAGGCTAAATGTAAATGCCTAAACAAATGCAATGCAAGAAAAAGTAAAAAATGCATGGCATGTAGCAGCAAAGGGTAGGCAAGCACCTAGCATGTTTTGGGCTAAGGGGCTCCCTTGGTTGTGTAGTTGCTTCTTAATCCGATGTGGATTAGGGGGTGTGTGGGGCCTAGGATGTGCTACATTGAAGGGCAATTATGCCCACAAAGCATCCTCTGGGAGGTTGTTAGATTCCATTGCTCATTTGGGTATGTCAACCTTATGTGTTGCATTGTTCACCGTAGGTGCATCATTAGGAAATTCAACCCTTGACCCTTGCTCTATTTCTATGTTATTGATGGCCAAAGGGACGGTGTTATCGTTGCGGATGATAACTTGACCACCTCTGTATGGAAGGTGGATCTCCTGGTGAATCAGAGAGGAAAAGGCTCATAACTGGGCTAGCTAGGGCTTGTTCAATATCAAGTTAGAGCCAAGCATTTCCTCTATGATGGTAAATTCTATGGTGATGGGGAATTGCTTCCTTTCCATAAAGGCTATGGTTATCATGCCCCTAATAGTGATGTGTGATCCATTAAAGGATTTTAGGCATGCAATTTTTGTTGGCCTAATCTAGTTTGTAAGGCCTAGCTTGTCAACAATGGTGAACGACATTACATTTTTTGCTGCACTGTCATCAATGTACTTTTTTTTGGATCTTGCATTGCCCAATGCATATGATAATAAACATTAGAGCTATCATGACCTCCCCTTGCTTGGGGTTGATCTTGATTACCTTTTCATGAAACACTAGGGATGTTGAACTTTATTCTTGTAGCACAGAGGGTAACATCACTACATGAATAGCGTTCTCATCTATAGGGATGTCCTTTATAATAGAAATGGAGGCCAACATCCACACCAATGCTTCATGGTGGGTAGATAATTTCATGACTAGGTCATACATGCTTAATGTTGTATTTTTCTACTTAAGCAATTGTTTAACCTATGCTAATGTATCTACGAAGTCCTTGCCATCAACCGTTCCATCAACCTTGACCTCCTCCATGCAACCTAAGAGATGAATCTCTCGTGAAGGAGAATTGGGCTCAGTTTGCTTGGCTTGTTTAGGGGCCTGAATTCTTAGTTGTGGTTTGCTGGTTGTGACATTTTTAGGCTTGGGGTAAGTAAGGGACTAGCATGTTATGACACCCTAATGACAAATGGTAGTGGAGTAGTTGTTGTTGTGCCATACTACTAGACCCTAACCACTAAGGATGTTGTGGGTCTATGAGGTGGTGCTCTAACAATGAAAGAGGGCTTCAAACTTGTGGAGGCCATGGAGACCCTTGCACTATTGGAAGGCACTCGGACCACAAAAGGTTGTTGCATCAATTTTGGACTATTATTCATGTTGATGGTGTTTATGACATAGCCTGTACCATTTGGGCTCTCAAGCCTAATAGGGTTTGTTGTGTCAAGAAGTAGTTTGCCCCTATCTATGATCCTTTGTAGATTGTCTTGTATAGCTTGATAGAAGTCTGTGCTATGACTAGACAACTGGTTGTAATGATAGAATTGGTCTAGCTTGAAGTGCTTTGAGACTAGGGGCTCATTTGGTGCTGTTGAGGTGGGATTCCTCAGTACCTCGTAGTACTTGTCATGCCTTTTTTGGGCATCTTGAGACATGTACTTCTATTGGATTTTCTCAGCTTTCAACAATTGATATAGTAGCTTTGATGGCTTTAGTGGAAACAAGGTATACTTTGAGTAATCATTGCACTCAAAGTTGGACCTTGGAGCAGCTTGCGCTATGGCCACTATAAATGTGGATGGGCTGGTTGCTTGGGTGTTAGAGTTGATGACTTTGTAAGCTGGGGCTTTGGGCTACTTAGCCATCGACCCCTAGTTGGTTGCTTTAGCATGTGTGGCTACCATTGCCATTATTGCATTTTGCTTCTTCACATGCTAGTTTTTGTAGGCCACATAGGCTAGATCCTTACTAGCTTTCATTGCGTCTTCTATGTTCTTTGTTTGGGCAAAGACCTAGCTTAGGGATTGTGAGCCTAAGTAGTACAGTTTTGACTTCATGAAGTTGTTAATTGCATCCTTGAAGATGGCTAAAAGGTGCATCTTAGCTATTGCCTCTCGAATTTTGTTTAATGAGGCACTCCAATGTTGGATAAAGTTTTTTACAGGCTCCAGGGGGCCTTGCTTAATTTGCATAAGCTAGTCCAAGGTTGCTTCTAGCTTCAAGTTGTACTTAAAGCACATTACGAACTGGCTTAAGAGGTCTTCCTGAGAGGAAAGAGAACCTTTGAGTAGTGCTTAGTATTAATTTAAGGTTTTTCCAGTTAGTGACATGGAAAACATGCATATGATGATGTGTGGCCATGCTTGTAGTAATAGGAATTTAGACTTGAATGTGACTAGGTGTGCATTAGGGTCCCCTTCACCATTGTACTTGGTGACTTGAGCTAGTGAGACCCTAGTTGGCAGAGTTAGGGGTGGGATAGCAAGACTTACTAGATCGTCCTAGTAGAAATCCACCATCTTGATGATTTTTAAGGAAGCACATTTAAGTTTCCTAACCTCTTCCATCAAACTTTGGACCAACTAGAATGCCTGATCTAAGTTTTGAGATGCACCAGTTGGTTGTGTTGGTTGCACTATCTGCTGTGTTGGTTGTATAGCCTAGGGTCAAATTACCGATTGCAGAGCCATGTGATGCGGTTGATGTGTTGGCTATGCTATGGGCATAGTGATTAGGGGAAGCCATGCATGCATGGATTGGAATGATGCCAAAGGTTTTGACAAAATAGGTAGGATGCAGGATGCCTGAGTTTTTTGTGGCCTAAATATGACCCTTGTGTGAACATAGGGCTAAGCTAGCATGGCTACTACTGGTAGGGATGGCTAAGCAGGTTGAGATAATGTCATGAAGGGCAACTAAAAAGGAGTTGTTGCATCATATTGCATGTATTATGTTTGATGTGTTGCCAATATAGGTGTCATCCTAGCCATGGAGTGGGAAGGTGATGCTAGTGTTATAAATGTCTTAGGGAGGATGGGTGAATTGAATCAAGGAGGGGTTGTACTAGGGAGTGATTATTGGAAGATGACATGGAAGGGGATCTTGTGTTTGAAGCAAGCTTCAAACTTGTCTTCTTCCTTATGTAAAGCTTCCTCGTACTTTGTCCCTACATTGTGCTCATTTGCTCAGATGAGCTGGGATAACAACTGATGGTGGAACTTTGTGAGTGGGATGATGTCAAACGAGGAAGGGATATACTTTTTTCCATCTTGGTGGATTAGTTCAAAGTCCTATTCTACTTCCATGTCGAGGCTATCTAGTGTTAACCCTGCTTGGATCTTTGCACATAGGAAGTTGTATTGTTTGTTGCTAAGGGATTGCCTTAGTATTGCCATGGTAAAGGTGTCACTTGTGTCTAACACCAATGTCAAAGGTTGATCTGGATTCATGATCACCAATCAAGCAATGAAAGAGAGAGCTGCGGGTTGCTAGTTATGAAAAAATGGATAAATCTAGAAACTGCAAAAACATGGCCAAGTCTAAAAACTACAAAAAATGGCTAACTCTAGAAACTACAAAAAAATGGTTAACTGTGGAGACTATGCTCTCTATGTTGAGAGCTAACTATACTTTTCATAGACTATGCTCTCCACCAACTACGCTCTCTGCATTAAGAGAATGAAGACTTAGAAAAATAGTGGAGCAGCATGATTTGGGTTGTCATGCAAGGTCTTGGGGGGACCAACTATAGGGTCCAATCTATATTGATAGGTTGATAGAAAACTATAATGTAGACAACATGCAAGACAACCACAATGAAGTTTGAAAAAGTGGTTCTGCACTCCTTCTAGTGCCAAAAACTGTAGCGATCAAAAATGTCAATGGCTGGAATAAAACACTAAGGGGTTTGCAAGTGCACAACTTTGACCTTGCATCCACATGAGGGCCTATTGGAGGTGAAGATAGGATGCCCAGAATGGTCTTGTTGAAAGAACATGGACTTATGGAATGTGATGCCAAAATGGTGTTAAGTGCTTGCGTGGTGTTTGTGGTATCAATGGGGGTGAGTGTAGTTGTACCTTCTCGCTTCATGCGTGTTGTACCTTCTCGCTTCATGCTGACGCTTAGGAAAAATTGCAAAAAATTAATCTTTAGAGCTAACTATGCTCACCACTGGTTGACTACACTCTAGTGTAGTGGAGAGGGTAGTCCTTGCACTTAGAAAAAATTTGCCTCATGCTGATACTTAGACAAATTTACAATTGAGAAGCTATAGTCCAAATTTGATGGTGTTTTAGAGATCAAATCCTGACATCCAAAATGTAACAGTATTTCTTTTTCAATAGTAGCAATTCCTAGAAATCTCTAGGAATGTACTACTTTTTTGATGCATCTGGAGAAGGGCAAGTGGAGAATTGTCTTAGTGATGCAGCACCATGAGCAGGAGATAGTGGTATAGATCATTATTAATAGAATTACTCAAGCATTAAATGCACCTACAACATCTGTACTAGACATTTCTACACTTAGAGATGTGTAAATGTCAACAGGAACTCATAGCTGTAGATTAAGTGTAGCCCAACACAAGAAGTTGTTGGATCAACTACTAGAAATCAAGTAATTGATTTTGAATGTCTTTGACCTTTTGGATACAATCGCTATAACCCAATTGGAGTTGCTAGAAGTGAGGGGAAAATGCATCATATTGGAGGAGCAACTTGAAATAGCTTGAGCTAAAAACCAATGCTTGGCTGTGTAGGTTGCTAAATTAAGAGCTTGTCTCACTGATCCTACATTTCTCAACCCTACATTGACACAAGATGAAGCTTTCAAAAAATGTTAGAACTAACTCAAAAAAGTAAAATATGCAAAGAAGATGGCAATCTTTGACCAGTTCATGGCCAATGCGAAAACGTACATAATTCAAAAGGACTTGGTCTAAATGCACCATGAGAATGCAATTGTGACCATAGAGAATCATTGCCTATAGAATGTTGATGTGCAGAAGTAGTAGATGCAAGATTTTATCCATTAATAGTAGGAGTAGCTAGTTAGAGTAAATAATGAATTGAGGAGATTGGTAGCCAAAAATAGAAATCTCTCCATGGAGGAATTCTAAGCCCTTCGCCAAAAATCTACGATAGAGATAGCTACCTAGAAGAATGAGGCTCTCAAATTTGAGAGAGTCAGGAATCATTATAGAGATAGATTGGCCTATAGAAAGAAATTAATGAAAAACACATTTAGATGAAGAAGGTGAAAATCAATGAGGCCCTCCAATAGCTCAAGGAAGGAGGTAATGTTTGTTGATAGCCTATCTTTTATGGGCTCAATGACTACAACAAGGTAGATATCTACATGAAAGAGCTACAGATCGATGAGATGAGAGAGTATATGGAATTTTCCAATCTCCATTATGAAAATCTAGCAATGCTGATTGCCAATAGGCCATGGTTAAAATTGAATAAACAAGTGGCTTAGCTCGTACTTGTTGTACAAGGTAGAGTTCAAGCATCACAAAGATGCCAAGCAGAAGCTTTAGATTATCAATGCTAAACTCAAGGTTCTCAAAGTGAAGTTCATCGATCAACAATCAACTATAGAGAACCTAGCCAAGTGGATGAATTATTACCAAGAGCTACATAAAGTATTCGATATCGAGCATAAATAATTTGCTACCTAGTTTGTGAATGTTAAGGAGTCGTTTTCTAAAATGTCCTATCCATGGGATATTTCCATTCTAGCCCACATTGACAAAGCCGCATGAACTGTCAATGATCCTTGGAGTAAGGGGGAGAAGATGAAGGCATTGTTGGACACCTTTCATCTTTCACTAGAAGTTGCAGCTGCTTTAGGACAACCACAACTACCTCAACCATTGCATGCATCTAAAGTAGGAGAAGGTCCTTCAGGGCCTTAGGAGCCTCCACTACCTAGGATTGTGTTATCTTCTCCAACTTCTTCACATCATCTAAGGAATTATGTTTGTCAATTTTGTCTTGGTGTTCGATTTTGTTATGCTAAATACCAAAATTTTGTAATCAATGTAAAATTGTACACTTGGGCACTTAGATTTTGTTGTGTTATTTCTATGTTTGTTTTGTGTCTCAATGATCCCATACCTTCCCAAATTTTGTAAAGAACTCAAGGATGAGTTTTTATTCAATCATTGGGTATGATGAGTCACATGGTTTGGCTACATTAATGAGATGCCATTAACGAAACCCCATCAATGGGATCTCGTAATGTGATCCCAATGACACAAGGTTTGACTTGTTGACATGTACCCATCAACAAGGTACCCTATTTCACCTATAAATGTGTGCCTTCTACCACATTTATGACATTATATTTCATAGTTGTAGTGAAGCTCTAGTAGTTTTTCCACTTGAAAGTTAGAAGATTTTATAAGTGCCTGTAGTAGGAGTCAAGGAGTCTATGGATCTTTATTTAAGCACTGTTGTACCTAAGCACTTTAGTGTGTGTAGAAATAAAGATGAGCTTTTTGATAAACCTTGTAGCACTTTGAAATAGATTAATTGTTTCCTTTATGCATTTAATATTTCAAGTAATTTTTTTAATGTTTTAAGTAATTAATTAAGCTAGATTAAATAGTGATTACTTAAAAAACATAAGTACGACCACTTCGAGCATATGTATAGCACTTGATAATCCTAGTAACGCTTAACGTTTGGTAACCCAGTAGTGTTACACATGTTCAAGATGTGTACGTAAAGTGGGAATAGATGCTTATGTTAGGACTAGTTAAGTGTTAGCTATTTGTTAGATTAATTTAGTAATTAATTACCTTATTCTTTATTCTTTATTTCATAGGTGACTTAGAACATAAAAAGATAAAAATGATAAAAATCATATGCCTTAGTTATACTTAACCATATCCTTGTACTCACAAGTGTAACTAGGAAGACACTGATTACAACAATTGATTTACCTTCTAGAACAATGTATGCAGAAACCTAGAAGTCCTTGGAATTTGACTAGATCATGCATAAATGTTTGTGATTCGTATGGTTGGGAATAGGTTCTACTTGCTTCTCATCACTTTATTTTGAAAAATAAAACTTTTTTGAAGGTTCGACACCTTCTCAAACTCTAGGAGATGTTGGAACCTAAAATATGTTTTAACAATATTTACCCCCAAACAAATAGTTAGATTAGAACCTTATAGCTCAATATTGCCTACCAATATAAAAGATATAACTTGAAGTTACCAATTTAAGAGTATTGCCACTAGGCTAATAAAGTTAAAATTCAACATTGTAATGGATTATTTGCGGAAAGTGCTTAGAGGATATATTAATTTTTTCATTTACAAATTATTAAAAAGTAAAAATTAAAATACTTATTTAAAAATTTTTGGAAAATATTTATCATAAATGGATTATCTACTCACTAAGTTAGCCTATTACCATGTGCATAATAGTTTCTAAGTTCAAGTTGTATTTGAGGCACCATCATATTATTACCTATGTTCTTCTTACAAGTTATCTCATCATCATCATCATCATCATCTTAGTCTTATTCCCACTACTAATAGAAACTATAATGGGAACAATTCTTCAAATTTTTTTAAAATAAAGATAATGTATCTAGCCTTTAAAGTTTTGGAGAGCTAGATGTTGAAATCCAAAAACCTTTTTAGAGCTATCAAAACCACAAATATTTACGTAGGAGTTGAAACTAAAACTATTTAGATGAGGGGATGTTGGAATCTAAAACTCTTTTTTAAGCAATGTGTACCTAAAGACATATAGCCAACACAATAATTTCACAAAACTTAAGCAATAAAATCATCCAAAAAACTTTATTGACCCAAAACATTTGTTTAATAATATTCATCCCTCAAAAATACAATCAAATTAGAACTTTATAACTCAATATTAGTTGAAACTAGAACTTGTAGTTACCAAATTAAAATTCTTACTACTAGGTTAGTTGTAGTTTTTCAAGAAGGGCTATATGGTTAGATGGCCTTGTTTGGGATGATAGGGCTTGATCTTGCTTCTCAACTTCTTCCTTAGGAATTAACTCCAATAACTTGATAAGTTGTAAAAATTACATATCATACTAGATGTAGTCTAGAGTCTCAATAAAGAAAGATGTTTTCTTGTATTTAGTAATCATGGTAGCATAATTAATGAACTATGGTTCTTGATGAACACTATTAATTAGCATCATATGGTCTTGAGTTTTGGGACTCAACTTATCCACTAAAGATTTGAAGTAGGTAGAGTTTGCACTAGCTAAGGGGATTATATGATGGATAGATGGAAACATCTTCTTTAGATTGGTTTTTTCTTTCAAAGGTTCTTTCACTCTTCCATATTTTAAGAATTAATGAACACCACTTCCAACTTTTGCATTGAAGTTTCTAAAAAGAATGAATGATACTAGCTTGCACCTTAAACTTTTCTTAATTTGATTAACCAAGCAAGAAACTTGACAAAATTTGACATCTAGACATGTTAGATCAGTGATCAAATGTGTGTTAACTGCACATACACATCTTCCTAATAATTTCCTTTTAAGTACCAATTCTAAGGCTATGTAACTTCTCTTAAATCTTGAGTGTTCATTCTTTCCCAGACCTAAAGTTTTGGAATTTCAAAAATCATGTCCTTTAACATTCGTTTGAACCTTTGTATAAATTCAAGGTTGGTTCCTTTATAGAAGATCATGCAATCATCCATGTTATGGATTTGACAATAGACTAATCTATATGGATCAAAGCAAGAACCATTATGAGAACCTTTTTGCTTGTAGACACTTTCATATCCCAACATTTTGAAATTGGGTTGGAATTAGTATAAAAATTCTTATGGTATGTCTTCTTATAAACATAGGACATCAGCATTTAAATTTTGTTATTTTGTGAGGATGCATAGGTATTAATATCTATGCTAGTCCATGGCCCAAGGTGGAAATAGCAAATGTTGTCTTTCATTAGCTAGGAATCTTGCAAGTACATTGTATGTTACACTCTTCATGATTAAACCTGGATTTACTTCTAGATTGTTCCTTCTCAAAGGTATCATATAACTTGCCAAAAAAGGTTATGATTTTCCATGATGGTAAACCTCTACCACATGGTCTAGATGCTTGTTGGGTTGGCATACATATTCCTTGTCATTTTAGTTTTCTAATTGATTTTTCAACTTCTTGGATTGTTGGGTTGGTATTGGTTTGGTTACACTTTCTAGACCCCTAAATATCTTTCTACCCTCCTTAGGACACTAACTTTGGTAGTGTCACTAATGACCAACTAGGGGTTAGTGGCCTATGTATAATTACATGTGTAACTTAATTACCTAATCCTAAGATCCAACATGATCAAAAAGTTTTAGATTGTTAGTCCTAGTCATCAATTTTCTAGACCTGATTAGTTGATCTAAGTTATAACCTACTAAGGCACAATTAAACTATCACCTAATTATTGGCTACCCAAATGACCAATATAACATCAACATTGAATTTAGAAGGTTAAAAAATATTAGAAATGATTATTCCTATGTTTAAAAATAGACCTCAAATGCTAGAGTTATGGTAAATTAAGCTCTTAAGGCATGGTTTAAGGACAAGGATTAAAAAGGCTTTCAAGATCAAAAGTTATCAACTTCCAAAGGGATGATGACATCACTTAGTGCATGTATAATCCTCAATATATTTATGAACATCTTATGGATATGTGTGTGTGTGTTCTGTATTTATCTTGTTGATGGTGGCTACAAGGTGCTTTGGCTTATGTGGAGCTACTTGGGACTTCTTTCCATGAGTCTTAGAGGTTCTAGGAATCAATGGAGACTTGTTTTAAGAATTTTAGCCTATTTAGGTAGACATATTTACTAGGAGATAGATGTTTATTCTAGCTAGAAGATGTCTCCACCACTCCAAAGATGTCTTTGCTTAGTTATAGACATCTCTCTCATGTCATAGATGTCTATCTCTCTTGAAATACGTCTCTGTTGAAGACTGCACTCTTTTGGAAAATATGTCTCTCATGTCCCAAAGACATCTTCCTTAGCCATGAGACATTATGGTACAAATTTTAATGATTTCAAATTATGAATTTTAATGCATGAAAGATGTAGAGACTAGGAGAAAAAGTATAAATAGACCTCTTAAGCCTTCTTTCTGAGTAAGAGAGTCTAGGGAAAGAAAGAGAGAGTCTTGGAAGTAAGTGAAGAGTTGAGAGAGAGAGAGAGTTTTCACTAATTACCTTGGTCATCATCATTATGTAAGTGTGATTTCTTTGTTTGGGAGTGGTATGAGAATTTAATTAAATATCTTGTCTATTCTTGGGAATGTATTCTTTCTTTCAATTGTAATTTCTTGATTTGAGTAAGAATAACACATTTATTTTCTTTTCTTATTAAGTTTTCTATTTTTGACATTGATAGAGCTTGGATTATAGAATCCAAGGAAGCTTCTCATCAAATTAGTATTAGAGTAGCTTGGAATTGAAGATAATTATATTCAAGTGGATAATTCTCATCTCAATTACAAAGAATCACTCCAAATTCTTAGGCTTGGGGTGAGTTCTCTCTTGTTACTTGTTCAAATCATCCTAGGATTTAAAAATTTCTCTTTAATTCCTAAGTCTGACATATCTCTCAAGAATTTGAAGATAATTGTAGAATTGGACATCCATTAGCTTGTAATAGTTAGGATTTGAAGATCTTACCCTCACCTCTCTTAAAATTTAGATATTCTTAGTTTTATTTCTTGAGAAATCGTGAATATTTCATCTTTCCATATAGTATTTTGTGAATATTATCTTTTAAATTAATTTTCATTATTCTTCCAAAGAAGAAGATAGTTCAAGCTTTGTGAAGAGACATGAATGACATGGGAAATGCTCTTAAGCACATTGTTGAGAAACTTGAAAATTTTGAAGAGAAAAAAGGACATATTTATTTACTAAAATAATCTAAGTAATGGAAAAATTCATGTAATTCTTTACCAAAACCTTCTTCAAGACATTCCTTAATGCCATCCCTTGAAGATAATCTTTCTTTTGAAAATGAAGACTTTGGAGAAGAAGTAGGTTAAGAGGATACTTTTCTTCATGCTTCTAGTGGTGAAAATAAATCTAAAGAATTTATCTTTTCTAAGAAAGAGAAGAAGAAACTTTCTTCTAAATCTCAAAGAAAGCAAAGTAATGGAATTGAGATTAATCTTATAAAAGCTTTCATAAATGCTTCAAGGATGCCTCATGTTAAATTCAAATCCTTCAATGGCATGGAAGGAACTGAATCTGTTCTCTTTTGGATGAAAATGATCAACAAGTACTTTGAACTTGAAGATGTGAAAAATCATCAAAAGGTGTCATATGCTAAAACCAAAGTGAAAGGCATGGTACTTGTATGGTGGAAGAAGGAAAGTCATTCTTACAAGGTGATCAATGACATTTCTATTAAAGATTAATCTTTAATGTAGTTCATGCTCAAGAAAAAATTTGAGAAGATTCATCATAGACAAGAGGCCATCTGAAAATTGATGTACCTAAAGTAAGGTGATAATAGTGTGAAGGACTACTACATGGATTTCTATAAGGATTTCTAGCTTGAAAAATTTTATTGGGATGGCTATGAGCAAGCATCAAAATTTCAAAGAAGGTTAAAAGGGAGTATCAACAAGAGCTAACCATTTATGAGCCCTAAACATTAGATGAGGCTTTTGAATTAGCTCTTAAGTTTGAGAAGAAACTCCAAGACTACAATAAAGATTCCAAATATTCTAAGGGCAAGGACTCCAAAGCTTTTAAATGTGAGAAAGAAGCCAAGGAAAAGAAAAATACCAAGACACAAAGAAGAAGCAAGAGAAATTTAAGGAGGGCCAAAATCCCAAGAAATTATACTACAAGAATGAAAAGGGTTAAGGGAATGGCTATGCCTCCAAACTTCAATGCTTAAATTGTGAAGAAAAGGAACATAAGTAATGGAAGTGTAGAAAAACCAAGGGTCTCCAAAGGCAAGGAACTTCAAAACTTGAAAAAGGGAGAATAATATAATGAAGGTAATCCTCATGATTCTATTATTGAATATGTAATTGAAATTTAATTCTTACACTCTTATGAAAATATGAATGTCAATGACAATGCTAGGAGGAAGATGATCTTTAGAATTAGGGCTAGGTATCTTGATCGTGGTAAATGGATATACATTTTGATTGATGATGGTGCTCAAGAAAATATAATTTCTTCAAAGGAATTTCTAATCTTGGATTGAAGACATTTTCACATCCTAGATCCTACAAAGTTCATTGGATTTCAAAGGATCATTTTCAAGAAGTTAAGGAAAAATGTATTTTGTCTTTCAAAATTAGTTCCTCTAAAATGAAGATATATTGTGACATTATCCCAATTGATTGTACTAATGTCATTTTGGAAAGAGCTTGAAAATTTGACAACAAGGGTTCTTGTAGTGGTGCAAGAAATGTTTAGTTTGTACCAAGAAAAGAGAGGATACATGAACTTATCCCTATGAATTAACATTAGTATAAGGAAAATGTCTCTACAAATGCTACATTGATTTTACTAGGTGAACAAGAGTATCTACAAACACATGAAAGGGTTGGGCATGGTTTTTTCATCATGTTAGTACTTGTAACAAGTGAAGAGGAGCATTCAAGTGAACTTTCTCTAGTGGTGAAACCCTTAGCATTGGAATTTATTAATGTTTTCAAGGGAAAATTGGAAGGGCTTCTATTAATGAAGTCCATTCAACATCAAATAGACTTCATGCCTAGAGCTATAATTCCAAATGAAAGAACCTACCAAATGACTTTAGATCAAAGAGAGGACTTGCATAAGCAATTCAATGAATTAATCTCCAATGGGTTTATTAAAAAATCCATCTTTCCTTGTGCTATTTTAGCTATACTAGTTCTAAAGAAGGATATTAATGAATTGAAAATGTGCATAGATTCTAGGACTATTAATAAGATTACTATCAAGTATAGATTTCCTATTCCTAGAATGGATAACATTCTTAATGCACTTGCCAATGCTAAAATTTTCTCCAAGATTGATTTAAAGAGTGGCCATCATCAAATAATAATTAGATTAGTAGATGAATGGAAAACAATCTTTAAAATACTAGATGACTTGTATGTGTGGTTATTAATGCCTTTTGGACTAACCAATGCTCCAAAAACATTTATGAAACTTATGCATGAGGTTTTGAGGGATATTATTGTTAAATGTTGCATTGTTTTCTTTGATGATATTCTTGTGCACAATTCTAAAGAAGAAGACCATGTGCGATATCTAAGGTTGGTATGTTTCAAGTTGAAAGAGGTAAAATGGGTGATCAATGCTAAGAAATTTCACTTTATGAATAGATAAATTGTATAATTAGGTCATGTTATCTCCAAGAATCAAGTCAAGATGGAATCAAGTAAGATCAAGGTAATCAAGGAGTGGCTTTCACCTAGAGATATGGGATAAGGAAAGTATTTTCTTGGTTTGGTTGGCATCTATAGAGTATTTATTTGGAATTTCAATTCTGTTACATGACCTATGCTCTCTTGCTTGATCTAAAATTTAGCCTTTTTATGAGATAATTTAAAGAAGAAATCCTTCCTAGCATTGAATAAAAAAAATTGTAGTGCTCCCATTTTGATAATTCTAAACCTTTTTAAGTGGAAGTGGATGCAAGTTGGTTTGCTATTGGAGTTATGATTTCTCAAGAAGTTAAGCCAATTACATTTTTTCTAAGAAATTAAATAAATCTAGACAAAAGTATAGTGTTTATGAAAAAGAATTATATGCTATCCTTCAAGCCATTAAACATTGGAGACATTACTTACTAAGATCAGAGTTTCTTTTATTCATTGATTGTAAGGCTCTTTAATTTTTGAATTCTTAAAAGAAATTGAGTGCTAATCATATGAAATGGATGGAGTAGTTGCAAGAATTTCACTTTGTTTTAAAACATAGAAGTGATAAGTCTAATGTTGTGGTTGATGCTTTTTCTAGAGTTCATGTTATTTATTCTAATGTGGAAGTTCAAGGATTTGACTCTTTTACTTCATTGTATCATAATGATAATGATTCTAGTGTAGTTTGAAAAGAGTTATGTTTCCCATTGTTAGGTAGGATTGATCAATGAAAATCTTATCATGTGAAGAATGGGATTTTGTTTAAAGATGAAAAAAAATTTATGTTTCAAAGTGTAATTTCATGTACAAAAACCGTGAATAGAAATATCAAAGTTATATGGTTGCACATATGGGTAAGACAAAGACATTGGAATTGATAAGCAAAAATTACTTTTGGCTAGCTATGTATAGAAATGCTATAAAATTTATAAAAGAATGCTATATTTACCAAAATTTAAAAGGGGGAAAGGCCTTAATGGTCATTATCTACCTTTACCAATCTTAAATACTTCTTGGGAAAGTGATTCTTTGGACTTTTTTTGTGGCATTCCTAAGATAAGATTTGACATGATTCCATACTTGTTATAGTAGATCGATTTAGCAAGATGGCTCATTTTATTCCATGAAAGAGAAGTAGTAATGCTTATCATATTGCATGTTTACTCTTTTAGAATGTTGTGAGATTACATGGCATTCCTTTGAACATTGTGAGTGATAGCGATGTCAAGTTTACCAGCCATTTTTGGAGATCACTTTGTAAATTACTTGGGATCATGTTGTCTTTTTTCATAGCTTATCACCCTCAAACCAATGGAAAAACAAACATTGTAAATATGTATCTATTGAAGATATTGAGGTATTTTTATGAGGATCTACCTCAAAGATGGAAAAAAATGTTGGTCCATGTTGAATTCTCATACAATGATGCTTCTCATTCAAACATTAGCAAGAGTCCCTTTATGATAAATTATGGATTTTCATCAAGAATGGTTGATGAGTTGAGAAAATCTGAAGATTTTGCCTCTATGAGTTTAGAATTTTTTGAGAAAATGAGAAAATTGAATCACCAAGTTAAATCTTGGAGAAGAAGATAAATGTGGTGACTTCCAAGGCCAATGAGGGCAAGAGGACAATTAATTTCTAGATTGGTGATTATGTATAGATTTACTTGAGCAAGAAGAGAAAAAAGAATATGCACTTGTACAAGATAAAATCAAGGATAATTAGTCGATTTAAAATCAGGATCAAAATCAATCCAAATGCCTATGAGATTGGCTTACCTATTTATTTTCCTATTTCTTCTATTTTTATGTTTTATATTTGAGCCCATGCCATGGGAATATGATTACATTAGATTTGAGGAATAGTCTTGAGATCCTCAAGGATGCACTTGAAGCCTCAAAATTAGCCAAATCACCAAGGAAAGCTTTTGTGTTGTAAGCAAGGGAGGCTAAAAGCACAAAAGGTAGAAATATGCATGAGTACTTGGTGCATTGGAATAATGAAGAGGCTAAAAAAGCCATTTGGATCCATGAAAAAAGACTTAGCTTTGTGGGGGCTTAATGTAATCCCAAGTATAAAACCAACTTAAGGACAAGTTTAAATTCTTAATGGTGGGAAAGATGATGAGGACATCACCCAGTGCATGTATAAACCTCATGGTGTTTATGAATTTCTTGCTTGTTTATTTATGTGTGTGTGTGTATTATGTTTTTCTTGTTGATGATGGTTGCAAGGTGCTTTGGCTTGTGTGGAGCTATTTGGGACTTCTTTCCATGAATTTTGGAGGTTCCAAGGGTTAGTGGAGAATTTTTTTGAGAATTTTGGCTTACCTAGGTAGACATATTCACTAGGAGATAGATGTCTATCCTAGTTGGGAGATATCTTGACCACTTCAAAGTTGTCTATTCAAATACATCTCTATTAGTTATAGAAATCTATCTTTCTTAAAAGATGTCTCTACTAAAGAATGTATACTTTCAATAAAGTTGTCTCTAACATTTCAAAGATATCTTTCTCAGCCATGAGACATTATGATATGGATTTTAATGATTCCAAATTATGAATTTTAAAGCATGAAATATGAAGAGATGGGGTGGGGGGGGGGGGGGGGCATGTTGGGGAAGGTATAAATAGACCTATTAAGTCTTATTTTTAAGTAAGAGAGTCTATGAAGAGAAAGAGAAAGTCTTGGGAGCAAGTGAAAAGTTAAGAGAGAGAAAGTTTTGGCTAATTGCCTTGGTCATCATCATTGTGTGAGTATGATTTCTTTGTTTAAGAGTGGTGTGAGAATTAGATTGAATCTCTGAATAATCCTTGGGAATGTGTACATTATTTCAATTATAATTTCTCCATTTAATTAAGAATAAAGCTTTCATTTTCTTTCTTATTTAAATTTGTTATTTTTGACATTGAAAGTGCTTGAATTGTGGAATCCATGGGTACTCCTCATCACCAATGATGGGACGTGATATCGCACGGGCCGCGATATCATGTATGCGATATCGCATCCGTCGTGATATCACAGTCCACCGTAATGTCTATAAATACGAAGCGGCTCTCCCTTGTTGATCATCCTAGGTTAGATTGTAGCGAAGCTCTGGCAGTTTGATCCCTCCAGAGATAGATTATTTTCTAGTGTCTACCCGTAGTGTGGTGAATGTAATTGTACGACATCCTTTATTCGAGTGTGACGTACTTGGACATGCACATGACCGACAATAAAGATCGAGATTACTTCATCATTGTAGCATTCACTTTGTTATTTATTTATTTATTTAATTTTTATTTACTACTTTCTTAGTTAATATTTCTCACCCTTATCTCCTAGTAATGCGGAATGAGTACGACTTGATTATGAGCATTTAAGTGTGACTACTTGGTATCCCAGTGGTGTACCTAGGATCTACGCTTGGTAATCCCAGTGGTAGTCGTGCACGAAGTCCAAGATGTGTATGGATAATCGAGGAACGGTTGCTCATCACACTTAGGCTAGATTAGATTCTCTTACCCTTTTCCTTCTAGCTTAGCATAGTTAATATTACCTTTCATTGCCTTCAGGAGTAGCATTAGGTTAGAACACATCATACACCTCACTTTGGAATAAAACATATGTGACAAATATAATACTAGTCTAGGTGGGAAGACAACGAATTGCAACCTAAGGATAACTATCTAGGTGCCACAACTAGTCTATCTGCGGAGTTCGACTGGATCACGCATGAGAATGCTTGTATTTGTATGGTTGAGTGTATGGGGTACCTCATCACTCATCATAGGCACTATTGCCGAGGATAGTGCTAGTTATCTAGATAAGTTATATCATACAAAGTTGCTGTAAAGGACTTAAAGATATATCTCTTAGAAAGAAGTAATTATAAAAATTCACATAAATTCAAACACGACAATGCCTCTCCTACAAGATGATAATAATGCCACACTTAGTGAGGAAGTTCATTGGAGAACCAACAAACTATATGACGATGAAGATTGGAGTATGCAACCCGAAGTGGGAGTTTCTTATAAACATCAACAAAAGCAACGTCATCCCAACGCACGAATGCCTAACTTACCTAATGACAATGAACCCCCACTGGCCACTACAAGCTTAACACAAATACAAGAGGTCGTTCGAATCTCATGAAGGAATCGTAAAGAGAGTCGTCTACCCAGGCTCGATTTAAACAACTTTACCAAATTTTCAGGAGGCTATGACTTAGATCCGCATCAACATTTACAAGCCTTCTATGATGCCTGCACATGGAACAACATTGATAATGGTTGGAAAAAAATTAAGCTCTTTCCTATGACTCTCATTGGCCAAGAAAAAGTATGGTATAGATCGTTAAAACCAAATTCAATATGACGCTGGTCAACAATGGTATAAATATTTAATGAAAAATACCAAACCTACTCAAGAGTATCAGCCTTGAGGAAACAAATCCAAGGATGGAAACAAGCATAACATGAACCCTTGGACATGGCCTTAGAAAGATATTATGCATTGTTAAACAATTTTCCAAGCCATGGGTTTTCCGAGGAAAGGATAATGTACCATATTATTGATGGGATACGTAATGAAACAAGAGAGACCTTAGGAATATATGCCCAAGGTCAACTATACGAACTATGAACCCATCAAGTCCAAGAGCTTATTAAGCAGGTAGCAAAAGAAGAAGGAGAAATGGCTAGATGGGAGAGTGTTGAAAAACATCAACGGGACCAAAATTTCAACTTAACAAAGGTCCATGATCATACAAAGGAAAGATCAACAAATCTCAAGGTGGAAACATCATCTTTTAAAATACAACAATTATTAGAAGAAGCCGAGGCAAAGATCAATAAGATGTTGGAATGGATGTATCAAAAGTGTGGAGAATTTATCAACACCATTGGAGATAAAGTTTTGACAACCTAAGAAGTAGGACAAAACATTAGACATTTGGGAAAAAAGAATGAAGGGAATGAGAGCTGAACTGCCAATCATATGTATGAATGTAACATATGCCTATATGATCATCCCAAGGGCCAATGCCCAATCTTGTCACATCTACATGAGCATTGGAAAAACACGTTACATCTAGAGTTCGTACAGAGATACTATGTTCGATCACAGTGGCAACAATCCCAGTCATGGGGGAGAGCACAATTAGATTGGAGGCACCCTTTGTATCATTCGAATCCAAATGCTTATCTAGTTCAACATCTTGTTTCTCGAACTGGGCCACCACACTTTATCACACCACAATACTATTCTCCACAATGCTATTAGCCCATACCTTCAACACAACCACCACCTTGTGCACCTTATACTCCTGCTAACTTTCAACATTCTCGTCCTTTCCCTCCTTCCACAGTGCCACCAATTGTTCCTAAGGTACTTGTACCACTGCAACAACCTATGAATAACACTTGTGCTACTACTACCAAAAACAGTGAAAAGTCTCCTCAACATCAAAAGTGCCCTTTCTTTAAACATGGCCGTAAGAAGGGACAACATAATTCAGAGGTCACTGCATCCTCTAACTCAGCACAAGTTCCACACTGTTGTGCATCCTTACCTTCGAACCCAATGCCTCATGTAACTTTATCAAGGCCACCATCAAACACTCCAACAACCATACGGCCCAATGAACATAACCATGAGAGGCATCATCCTAATCCTTGCATACCATCTAATGGTCCCAAATATCATAGTGGGCCAACTTGTTATCCGGGAACTACATCGTATAAATTGCCCCACTATGCTTACTACAATCAAGTGTGTGAACCCCAATGGGGTAAGTATGGACCAGTTCCAATACTTCCAACATGCAAGGATCCTCAACCTTAATTTATTAATCCTTGCCATACTCAACCATTTAGTTATGGGGGATACCCCCCATTCTAATAACATGTAGGATTAATAAATATTTTTCACTTTCTTTGATTTTACAACGTTTTTGTTTTTCAGTTTTTCATTTTTCAACTTTTTGTTTTATCTTTTTATCTTTTCGTGTTTTTATCTTTTTACATTTTCGTAAGTAATCTCATCTACGAATAAAACACTCATGTGGATTGTTGGTTGAGGTATGTTCTATGTTATTAAGTCTTGAGTGAGAAATTATTTGGACAGTGAGCCCATTACACCCACTCATCCATTCTACAAATAAAGAGGTTCTGTTCGAGGGTACAGTGATATTCTTGACCTTTTTTTTGAAACTTAAAATTAATTTTGTGTTCATTGTACCCAGAATGAAAAAGGATGGACCAAAAGGGAATGATTAGGGTGTGACATTAAGGGGACTTGTGGATTCTCTTTGGTGACCTCTATGGGAGTTCTTGTGCAATTTGATCATACTAAGATCCTTGTAGATCTAACGAAAATGGGAGTAAGAGTAATCAAAAGGGCACTCGAAAATCAAAAGTTGTTCTAGGGGGGATCCACTAGAAAGACATGCACCCATGCCTAAAGGTTGGCAGCTTCTCTGGATTCAGTAAAGGAAAAAAAAGAAGAGAAAAAGAAAAGAAAAACAAAGTGCCATAAAACAAAAATCACTCCTCCCTTGAATAAAACGCCAAGTGATCGTACACCTTGTTATTATGGTACTCTCATAGTTGTTCATCATGGGATGAAACAATGCAATGTCACTATGTAGAGAAATGGACTTGGTCCTGATCTTGGAACGATGGGTTAATGACACATTAATCATGCTTAACATGTAGGATTCACTATGCCCTGGGTTAGTTACCTCATGTCCCAATCTCTATGATCCGTTCTCTACTTCCTCTCATCTCACTATTCGTGTAATTGTAGCTCGTGTGCTGTATAACATAGAATTTTCATCTCATTCTAGTTATATTTACATGTGTGTGTTTTGTGAAATTAGTGCAGATTACATCTAACCCTTCTAGTGCCCATGGACACTTTAAGTGTGGTTACACAAGGGCATTATAGGTTGGAACCTACTTTGGGGAGGACCCACTTGTGTAATCTTTTGTAATCTTCGCTTATGACACATCTCACACACACCATTTCTTACCCTTAGCATATTGCTGACAATTTTGTTTCCCTTATTACCATCACATTACCTTTTTCTCTACCATCTGAGGTCCTTATCGATCAATTACACTCACTTATCATTATTTGTGCCTTCAAAACCATCTAATTACCAGAGAACCCCTTCCTAATAGCCCAATGTCCTAAGTTACATCGTTTAATTTCAAAGAAATATTAAAAATTCGGTACATTCTCTAAGTGCCCTAACTTTGATGAAAATATATATACATGACCCCCCTATTCTAATCAACATCATTTGCAACTATTCATGCAGGGGAAATTTTTCAAATTTCTCTCTACAACTTGCGATTGCATGTCGCTTGCTTTTATACCTATATCTCACTCGCTGGTACTCCGATTTTCATTCTGTCTGAACCTACTTGAACCCGGAGTGTTTAGCTTCATCATGGGGGAGGGGCACACGCCAAATAGTGCATAAATTTTTTTGAAATTCATCATCGCCTGAAGAAAATATTTAATGTGTCAAAAACAATTTCATCCCCTTAGCTATACTAGAAAATTAAATTTGGAAACCACCTAAGCAAAGAGGACTCAACACTATAATCTTTCAAGGACATGTTCTTCCAATAATTAACATCACATGGAAATAAAGTAAATAGATTAAGGCAAGCAGTAAGGTATAACCTAACTTTGGTAACAACCTTACTAACAATTGGTCCTGTGTGATTGCAGATGGCCCTGAAACGCGAACAACAGGAAGGTCCTGCTCAAGGTGCGATCGAACAATCTCAGATAGGTGGAAGACAAGATCCTACTGGACAACATGCAGAATAGGAGGAATAATCATTCAGCATTCATCAAGAAGATCCTCCTACCGTATGGTCCAGGTATGTAGAAGCAGGAGATACCCTCTTTGAAAGCGGTGCCTAGAACTTAGGGGAAACATACCGATTTTGACATAATAAAGAAGAAGGTACCATGGTTAACATTTGTGGTGTGACTATTGATTTCTTTGTTCAAGCCATTTTAAAAGTATTAAACCTTCTGAATATAGGGCCAAAGGTTGCTCAAAACCAGCTGGACACCTTTAGAATCGAGCAACTTAATAAACTGTTGACAGAGAATAAAAGGGTGGTGGAAGAAAAAGAGAAGGTTGACTGGGCTGCCTCTATGGCACAAGCACAAACTTACGCACATGCCAAGGCACTCATGACCTTACAAGAGGAGAAACTCCAGGCCATACTTCAACGCCATCAAATTCTAAGACCTGGAGTGCAAGAAAAGGGAAAGGCATCGATGGAGGAGCCACTGCCACTAGGAACTACATGAGTTCCACATTTTTGTAGCTGTAGCATTTTTCTATGTTGTATCTTCCCACACTATGGCATCATTTCATTTGTTTTCCCCATCTAATAATCCCATACCTATCCACTGTGTAATCACTGTAACTCGAGGACGAGTTTTTATTTCGTCGTGGGGGTATGATGGGACGCGATATCGCATATCGCATCCCCTACGATATCACGTACACGATATCGCAGTCTACCATAATTTCTATAAATAAGAAGCAGCTCTCCCTTGTTGATCATCCTAGGTTAGATTGTAGTAAAGCTCTAGCAGTTTGATCCCTCCAGAGATAGATTATTTTCTAGTGTCTGCCTGCAGTGTGGTGAATGTAATTGTATGGAATCCTTTATTCGAGTGTGATGTACTTGGACACGCACATGACCGACAATAAAGATTGAGATTACTTTATCATTGCAGCATTCAATTTTTTATTTACTTATTTATTTAATTTTTATTTACTACTTTCTTCGTTAATCTCTCTCATCCTTATCTCCTAGTAACGCGGAATGAGTACGACTTGATTACGAGCATTTAAGTGTGACTACTTGGTATCCCAGTGGCGTACCTAGGATCTGTGCTTGGTAGTCCCAGTGGTAGTTATGCACAAAGTCCAAGATTTGTACGGATAATCGAGGAACGATTGCTCATTGCACTTAGGCTAGATTAGATTCTCTTACCCTTTTCCTTCTAGCTTAGCTTAGTTAATATTACCTTTCATTGCCTTCAGGAGTAGCATTAGGTTAGAACACGTCATACACCTCACTCTAGACTAAACCATATGTGACAAATATAATACTAGTCTAGGTGGGA
>MNCI01027919.1:0-11259 GCA_015680685.1 Gnetum montanum | reverse complement strand
GCTCGTATTCGTATGGTTGAGTGTAGGGGTACCTCACCACTCATCAACCAAGTTTAGAATTTGGACATAAATTTTGAAAATTCTTGAGAGCCTCTTGAAAGATCACTCATCATACTACTACTCTAGGATCAATGCACTTAATTATGTAATTTTTATCTCTACTTCTACCATACTACTAGTTTGATCAAGCTGTTCAAAGTTGATTATGTTTTAATATTTAAATTTTTATTTTGGATTTTAAATTTTAAAACCCAAATTTTTTCATCAGTTAATGAACTTTTCAAATATTATGGCATTGGTTGGTAGGAACCTAGGATGCTAAATGACATATACTAATAAGGACTTTGGATGCTAATAGACAATGGTTAGTAGGAATTTTGGGTGTAGGTGGTCACTGAACAATAGGAATCTTTGGTGAAAGAGGTCATTGGTTGGTAAGAACATGTGGTACTTGATGTTCGTAGACATTATGAGCACCATGGGATCTTCTGGTAGAAGGTTGGTGTCCCAAGTAATAAGCATAGTGTAGTAGGTGATGGCATAGAGGAAAGTAATAGTAGCATGATGCTAGTGAAGGTAGGTGATAGGTGGAAGATTTCACATGGTGCATGGGGAAAATAAGATATTTGGGGTGGCCATTATGGTGGATAGTAAAGATACAATTTTTTACCAATTATAATCACAAAAGGGAGCATAGTCATTTGTAGCTAGGTTGTAAGAAAGGAATGATCCTACCATATGTTAATGCATGGCTAAGCATCATGCAAGGGCATAGCCCTGTCACTAGCCTTGTAGCATAGCGACAATGCTATTAGATGTGGTCCTTTTGTGACTAGCATGATGTGCTAGTACCATTAGGCATGGCCCAAGGATCTGACATAATGCTATGAAATCTATTAGGGTTTCAATTTTTTTCATAAATTAATTTAAAATATTATATAATAGTACATCCTTACCTTAATGAGCATAACTAGTAAACTAGTGTTGGTGGCTAGCACAATGACTATTTAGAGGCGGGCTTTAAAACTTGTAGGTCATGGGTTTAAATTCAAGCTTCAAAATTTGAAATAAATTTTATTTTCAAATTTTTAAAAATATTTTTAAAATTTAATTTTATTAAGATACACTTACAAGAAATTTTAAATCTTGATATCTCCCAAACTATGACTCTGTTTGAGATGAAATTTGTATCATTGGAATTATCTTGATGAGCACCATAGATCATTCCAACTTTGTATCATTGAAATTTGAGATCCTACTTCACCCAAAACTTATTACTCATCGAATTGGCTTGCAACTTTATACTGGCATGACCTCTAATTCTTAGGTATAAATACCTTAAGTCAAATCTCTGAAGGTTACCTTAAGAGATATGCTTGTTACTACAATATATCCTTTTAGGTATTATTATAATAATTGCATTATTTGTTGTAAAACAATACCATCTTAGTTATGCAATGACTCCATTTGAGAATGAGGATGTGATAATAAGATTCAGTTATTTTTTCATCTACTTCAAAACACTTGATGCTACTAACATTTTCTAAGGTAGCAAGAAGAAAATTAATACTAGAGCTACCTTGTGATCTTACACATGATTTTGAATATTTATTGATGTTATTTAGAATTAATAGATTTAGTTGATGTTCCCAGTCTAACAAATGTATTCATTTGTAATCAAGTAAAATCTCATGATTAACGTTCTTGTTCATAGAAAGTAACTTTTCTAGATGCAAAGAAACAAAAAGCCAAGGAGAAAAATATTTTTGTTGTAATATTTTTAGCTAGATATTTTGACTATATAATCTACCTTTTCTATTTGAACTTGCTTATTAGAAGAATTTCAAATCAAAATAGCCCAACCTCCAAAAGATCTTTCATGGTTAACATTTCTTTAATCAGGAAAAGATAAAGTAAAAAAATTTTGAACAAAAAATTCTAAAGAATCTTTAGTTTCTCATCTCTCAGCAATACAAAAAATGTCAAATTTATTAAGGAAGGATATATTATATAACATCTTCACTTTATCTATTATTGATGCATTAATGGATAAAGATCCATAATGAATATAATTAATATTTTTTTAAAGTTTCTTGAATATTTAGTTTTGGTAATTATTGCATAACTTCTTGCATCCAAAAATGCTATGAAGGCTTATGCTCCAACTTCTTTTATTTTCCTATATTATATAAATCTTTTTGTAACTCTCCTTATGGTGAGATGTTTATTAATTGCATTTTATAATCCTTTGAATGACTATGATGTTTTTAGACTTTGAATCTATTATTTGTGTCATGAAATTTGATAATAGTATGCTTAGTTTTACTATTTTTAGGCTTGGAATAAATTATACTCTTTATTTTAGATGGTTTACTATGCATTATATTTTTTATCACTATTGTCACTTCTTAGACTAGGTTTTCATTTTCATTTTCTTTTATTCCAACAAAGTGGAGGGTAAATACTTTTTTTGGTTCTTTGTTTTTCTTCATTGAGAAGTTTGAATATCATCAAATCCATGTGATTTTCTTCTTTGATTTTTTAAGTTGCTTCTTTGTTGGATTTACTTAAATAATAGCTTATAATATAGTAATTTTAGCTTCCATGCATTTTTTTTCTTCAAATTTTTTTTTTTGGTTAATCATCATTTTGAGTTGCTTCAATTCTAGCTTCCCAAGTAGAAAAATTAGCTTTCAATGTTATGATTTTTGATGCATCTCCTTTACATGCAATGAAAAATCTTTATTTTTTTCCATCATTATCCCATACATCCCAAGCTTCATTACTCTATTTTCATATTTAGCTTTTAAAACTTGAATCATTTTAAGGTTTTGTTCTCCAAATTTCATTTTAAGATCTTGAAATTAGAGTTTCTATTTATGTTTTCACATAGATTCAATCACTTAAAGCCTTCTTCTAGAATTTAGATCTAATCCGTATGCACTACTTTTGGAATCTTGCCATTTCTACTACTTTGAACCCTACCTTGCCTACACATTACTTCCCTCTTCATTATCAAGTATGAGATTAAGTGTTCAAAACCAAATAGCCACATAATGAGGTAGCCCACAAGGGAGTCATAAAATAATAGTTAAAAAATAATTAGGATAAAACAATTAGGAAGTATCTAATAAAATAATCAAGGTCACATAGTATAACAAGTTATAATTAAATATCTAACAGGTTTAGACAAAATATAAATAGCTCATAAAGAAAACAATCATATCTATATAAAACCAAGAAAGCTAGGTTGGTAAATAATCAAATACAAAGAGAAGATATTAGTAAATTAAGGATCAAGGGTTTAATCCAGATAATGTTAAACATAGTAAGAAAAAGGTAAAAAGGGTACTACCTCCCTTAATAATATTCCTTTTAGAAGTCCTTAGAGTGAGAACAACACATCATGCTCAACTTCCTATATAACTTGTTGAATACCATGATTTGTTTTCATATAAATTTTATCATAATGATTACTTAATTGTTTTCTATCTATATACTTCAGAATTTTGATTTATTTTAATTGATATATAGTTACTATTGAACATTTTCATAATCAAATACATGATTAAAATATAGCACATATTGATGTAGCATTAAAACATAAAACAAATTCTTAACTTCATGTGACATAATAGAGACATTAATGTAGCATTAATTTGATTGCTAACTAAACTAATTTTTTAAAGACTGACAAAAGTTCAAATATAATAAGCTCACTTCTTTCTCTCTTTGATTAAAATTTTTAATCATTTTCATGGAAAAATATCTAAGAAATATGGTTAATAATTTTAAGCTCATAAGATTTGCATTTGTCATGAGTATATCTTACTAATATATCCTAAGTAGCCTAAAGCATATCTTTAATAATCATAATTACTAATGATGAGTCGGCATTGTTGGGTTGCATCGACAAGATGCTGTTGATGTGACCCCATCAATGAGATCTCATTGATGTGATCTCATTGACGTAGGGTTTGATCCATTGATGTGTACCCATCGACGTAGCACCCTGTCTTCACCTATAAATGTGCACCTACCCACCACATTTATGTAATCTTTTCATAGTTGTAGTGAAGCTCTTACAAGTTTTCCTTCCAATAGTTAGAATATTTTCTGAGTGCCCATAGTAGGAGTCAAAGAGTGTACGGATCTTTATTTGAGCACTGATGTATCTAAGCACTTTAGTGTGAATGACAATAAAGACGAGCTTTTCTGATCAAACCTTACAAAACTTGGAATAGATTAATTATTTTCTTATGCATTTAATATTCATGCAATTTACTTTAATTTTTAAGTAATTAGTTAAGATTGATTAAATAGTGAGCATAAGTATGACCAGTGCAAGCATACATTTGACACTTGGTAATCCTAGTAGCATTTAATGTTTGGTAACCCAGTGGCCCTATAACATGTTCAAGATGTGTAAAAAAAGTGGGAATGGATGCTTATGTTAGGATTAGTTTAGTATTAGCTAGTTATTAGATTAATTAAGCAATTAGATACTTTATTCTTATTCTTAGGTGACTTAAACCCATAAAAGATAAAATGATAAAAATCATATGCCTCAGTTACACTTAACCATACACTTACACTTCATAAGTGGAACTTCAAAGATAAGGATTGCAACAATTAGATTCATCTCCTAGTATTGGTGTACTTAGAAAGCTAAAATATTTGGAATTTGATCAGATCACTTAGTGGATGCTAGTGATTCATGTGGTTGGGTGTAGGGTATACTTGCCTCTCATCATTAGTGCTATTGACTGGGATTTTTATTAGCTATGGGTGATATCCAAGACTTAGTGAAAATTATTCAACATCGTTGGAACAAACCTTAAATAATAATCATTCTTAGTAATAATAGGGATGATTTAAAAATGTCTTCTTTTAATAGGAATGATTCTTTGCCAAAGTTTGAGCATGCATCCAATTAGCAAAGGAATGAAAAATCAAATCAATGATTGCCCCAACAATGCCAAGTGGCATATACTCATCCCGATGAGTATGTGTTAGACTTCAACTTCATCCTACATTAAGATGAATAGATGTAGTGGAGGAACATGAAGGAAAACATTGTGTTGCTACTCAATTGATTAGTTCCTATGGTGCTACACCAAACTCTTATGAAGTTGGGAATCTAAGGGCTTCATGTTGAGTATGTTGTGTAGGACCATGACTCTAGGGATTACCATCCCATTGAGGCAAAATGTAAACGAGATTGGCAATAGGAGAGGTGCTATAAAGCTTCAAAGGGGAAATGGTTCAATAACCCCTTATTCTTGTTGGACCAAAAAATAGTGAGGATCCATTCTATGGGGATTCTCATTTCATTGACTATCCTTCCATTGGATTCAATGAAGGGGGTTTGAACTAGAACTTATAGTCCATTGTAAACAATCCTAGTTTAGGCAAAAATGGTTTCCATGATCATGGGGGATCCAAAGGTGGGAGTCATGGCAAGGATGATGATAGGCATCATGATGATGATCGTGGCCATGCCCATAAAAGAGGGGATGGTAGGCACTATGATGGTGCTAGTCCTTCTTCCTCTTCAACTTCGTCATCCTCTTCTTCTTTCTTCAACTCTAATTGAAGTTGCAGAGGACATGACCATGATGGAGGTGACTGATGAGATAGAGATGATCGTAGGGCTTGATATACTGATTCAAATCAGGGGCAAAAACAATCAAGGAAGGGTCACCATCATGAAAGAAGGGACAAAAAAGGACAACATGGACATCATGGCCATCGTAGAGGCCATGACTATGATGAGCTTTTACTTGTAACTTGAAACATGCTAAACATCACAGAGGTAGTGAGAATTCCAACAAGGCATGTGAAAGATGGAAGAATCAAGTAATTGAATATGAATAATATCCTCAAGTTTGAAGGGGGATATAACTCAGATCCATAGAACCATCTCCAAGCCTTTCATGATGCCTATGCCTTACAAAAAATGGAGAATGAACAGCAAGGAAGCTAAAAGTTGGTACTACTTCTTAGAGCTAAAATCAATTCATAGATAGAGTACGATGCTTGAACTCTTTAATGATAAGTATCAAACATACTCTCGAGTATCCAACTTGAAAAATTAGAACCAAGGTTGGAAGCAAGGAACACATGAACCCTTGGACATAGCCATGGATAGCTACTATTCTCTTTTTCATCAATGTCATGGCCATGGTTATTCTTAAAGGAAACAGCTCTACCATATCATAGATGGGCTCCAAATAGAAACAAGGATAACTCTTCAGGTCTATGCCTAAGGGAGGCTTTTAGAATTAAGGGCCCATCAAATTCAAAGGTTGATAGAGTAGGTTGTCAATGAAGAAGGAGAGTTGAAAAAATGGAAAAGTGTGACGGAGTACAACAAGGACCCTTCCATCAGAAAAAGGGAAGTCTAATTCTCTAACAATGAGGAGGAGGCATCACTTGATGATGTGGTAGAATGAAAGACCTTGACGATTCAAAAATTTGAATCTAAAATTTTAGTTAAGGTAGATAAAATGTGGAACTATTTGGATGAAAAGATTCAAACTACTCTAGAAGTAGTAGAAGAATTCAAAGAGCAAAGTAGTAATGTTGATTTCAAGAGAAGGAAGGAAGTTGAACATGCCCACCAAAGGGGTAAGGGAAAGGCTATTGCAGTATAAGAGGTTGTGGAGTCCAAAATAGATGATGATGATGGCTGTGACATTTGCCAATACAAACATCCTAAGGGATGTTTTCCCATTGTGTCACACTTACAAGAGTATGTGGTATATGTTCTAAATCCTAGATTGATAAGAAGGCAAGCACCTAGAAGGTTGCCTTATCCTCAAGGCAACCCATGGCAATTCCAGCAACAATAAGCTTACTATCTAAGTGGAGCTCCACCAAAATCCTATGAGCATTACCATCAGTGGTAGCATCCACAATCATGGGGGATGCCACCACCAAGGTAGCAGTACCCTACAGGCAACCTGATCCATATGGGTACTATGTTTAGGAATCCATTTCTTCGTGTGACTTTTCCAATCATGCTTCATTGCAGCATTAGTACTACCATCCTGAATACTACAGAGCCCAAACCAAGAGGGAAATCCTCATTTTTTCATTACCCTCCTCATCATTTTGCACATGTGCCTTTGTCCTTAACTTAATTACCATAGCCATAGTAATGTAATGCTACTAGGGCTATTAACTTATAGTTGGCTCCTCAGCCAACTGGTTTGAAAACCTAATCCTAAAAAAGACCATTCTTTTGTATTAATAGTCCTACAAAGCACTCATAGAATTATGTGTCTAATAGCCTTGCTTCTCCCTCATCCTCTGAATCCACACCATTTGAGTCCTCTTTAAATCAAATGTCTCCAAAAGTGCATGCCATCATGTTGACTCATGTTGTAACCTATTAGATAAAAGTTGGTCACCTTCCTAGGAAAAGATCTAATCTTAGAAGTCCCCTAATATATGTGAAAATTGCCAAGAATGAGCCATGCAAGGCTCTTCTTGATTCAAGTTTTTGCGTAAATATAATTTCTCATGAGATGTACAAAGCCTAGAACCTGCCTCTACTCAAAAAGAGCAACATTTAACTTGAGTTGGTAGATCATTTCATCATTGTTCCCTTGGGATTGGTGAAGGACATTGTGGCGACTGTTTGTGGATGGTCCTATCCTACCAATTTTTTGATGATCTATGTTGAAAACTACAAGGGGAACTTTCCAATCATTATGGAAAGGGCTTAGTTGAGAACTCTTGATGCATGGTTGGGAATCAGAGACCTTTTCTTAGAGATTTCCAAGGAAAATGCATTTGGAAAAATTGAGAAAAAGCAAGTTCCATGCATCACGTACAGTGATGCAGGGTGCAACTACATGCAGAAACTATGTTCTATGAAAAGTACATCCATCATAGCATGTAGGTAGTATGTAGATGTGTCTAAAATTTAAAGGTTCTTGTACATAGCAACCATAAAATAGGAGGGCACCTAGTGGCTAACAGTTGATCCTAATAGTAGCTCAAAAATTTGCATGGAACCAACTAAGAGCTTGATGAGTATCTATGTTGAGAGCATGGATGAGATAGAGAAAATCCATCATCAACTCTTTGATGAACTTGATGACACTTATTGAAGAGAGTTGGAAATTCCTAAAAATTTCAAATAGGAGCCACTAGAGTTGAAAACTCTACATGTTAGCATGAAATATGATTTTTTGAACAATGGAAAGCTAGTGATAATAAATGATAATCATGGTCCTAAACAAAAAGAGAAGCTATTAAAAGTGGTTAATAAATGGCCAATAGCTTTTTCTTGATCATATCCTGAACTCATTGGGATTGATTTTAGGATATGCTAGCACTACATCTATACTGATCCTTTGATGAAGACAAAGAGGTAGTCGCAGTGGCGATTGAATCCCAAATTGAAGTAAATCATCAAGAAGGAGATTAAACAACTCCTCAAGATGGGGTTCATCTATCCCATCGTGGATAGCGAGTGGGTTAGCCCATTGGTGATAGTATCAAAGAAAGGTGGCAAGTGGAGGGTTTGTATTAACTTTAAGCTGTTGAACATGGCAACCTACAAAGATCATTTCCCATTGCCATTTGTGGACTAGGTGTTGAAAACCATCTTTGAGCATTGCTTCTGTAGCTTTCAGGATGGTTATAGTGGCTATAACCAAATTTAGATTGCATTGGAGGATTAGGCCAAAATGACATTCACATGTTCCTAGGGGACTTTTGCATACAGAAAGATGCCAATTGATCTATGTAGTGCCCCTACAACTTTCCAATGCTTTGTTTTTAGCATCTTTCAATAGTAGATTGGTAGTGGGATGGAAGCCTTCATGGATGACTTCTACACATATGGGGCTACATTTGAGCATGCCCTGGGCCATCTTGAGCAAGTGTTGAAAAGGTATGTGGAGACAAACCTTTGAATGAATTGGGGCATAGAATATCACAAATAGGGATTAAGGTGGACCTTTGAAAAAATAAGGATCATCCAAGGAATTTCCTGCCAACTAGAAACTATCAAAGATGTTAAGTCATTCACTGGTCACACTTGCTACTACTGGTGATTCATAAAGAATTTTTCTAAGATCACTAAATTGTTGATGAAGCTTACAAAGAAGGTTGCTTCATTTGTTTGGACCAATGAATACAAGAAGACATTTTGGTAACTCAAGTAGAAGCTTGTAGAGACTTCAATTCTATGAGCACCTAACTAGTGTAGACTATTCCACATCATGACTGATGCATCAAATTACACTTTGGGGGCTATGCTCATGTAGTTGGATGATTAGAATCATCCTTACTACATTCTTTATGTGAGTCAAAGAATTGTGGGTGCACAACTAAACTACACCATAACAAAGAAAGAATTTATGATAGTGGTGTATTCCTTGAAAAAATTTAGGCACTATGTGCTTGGGTACAAGGTATACATGCACACAAATCATAGTGCAATCTAGTTCCTGATAAACAAATCAATGGTGAGCTCTCATGTCATATGAAGGCTTTTGATCTTACAAGAATTCGATCTCATGATGGTAGATTGAAAGGGAACTAAGAATGTTATCATTGAATACTTGTCTCAGTTAAGATGAGACAACAAAAGGGGGACATCCTACTATTTGATCAATTTTCTGTTGGCACATTTGGCCATTCCATGGAACAGTTAAAATATTTTATTCAAAATTGTAAGAATCTATGGTTGTAAGTTAAGTACAGCCTTAGTGTTGAAGGTTGATGGGTGTTTTAGTTTAGAAGATTGATTTACTGGTAAAAATTTTATGTTGAAGCCTTTTGGGTATAAGATGAAAGTGCCAGATTATTCCCTTGTCAAAGATCAGAAGATAGTAAAATTAGTAAGGAAGGGAGTATATTATTATGTAATAGGCACAAAGTTGCAGATCTCGGTTGTGAAATTCGGTTGTATCCTTAAAAAGACAACATTTGAAATTTCATGTAAAACAAGAATTAATCAAAAAAAAATCAGCAACGCCTTGAGTGTTTTGAAAATTATGTAGCACCAGTGGAGAGAAAGGAAGACTGCAGTGTAACTGGAAAATACATGGCCACCGTAAAATCATGGCCAAGCCATCAAACGTCTCCGCCGCCATCGCTCTGCACCGCCGTAGCCATTGGCGTTGCTAATTTCCTTTTTCAAAAAATCAAGAACAAAACGTTGGAGGCGATCTCAAGGTGGATTCGGCAGAGAACGGATGAACAACGGTAGCGTAGAAGGGTCAATGGCGTGCGCAGCAGTGGGCGTAGAAAGGTCAGCAGCGGGCGTAGGCAAACAAACAGAAAAAACATAGGAAAGCCAAACAGAAAAAACGCAGGAAACCCTAAGTTAGTTTTGGGGGCAAAATAGGAATTGAAACCCTCTGTTTGGGTGCTTAGTTATTCAAAAAATCCCTTTCTTCTCCAGCACGATTCGGCAGAGTCAGATTGCAGTTGCAGGGCCTTCCCCCGCAGTGATCATCAGTTACGATTTTACAGGGCCCTATTGTGCGGAGGCAGTTTGAATCGGTGGCTTCAGATGATGCTGCATATGAATCTTGCTTCAAACATGTGTCGGTTCTTGCAGGTTCCAGGAAGAAATAGGAGAAAGTAAAATAAAATTAAGAGACATACGTCCATCAGTAAATGTGGAAAGAATATTGAACCGCAACGGTGATTGGTTCGCAAACAAGTCGCCTTCAACCACGGCCATCACGGCATTCAAGCTCAGCCTTATTGCATCTTCTGCAAGTATCATTGATCGTCATCATTTAGATTTTGGACAGTCCACGAATTCAGCAGGGAGGATGACAACACCGATGCAGACGTGAACGCGGTAAGGAGAGCCTCTGTGGAAAGACAGAACGCCTTCAAGCCATGTCATGGACGTCATTATATCCGTTAGGCTCATCATCGGCAATGATGCCCTTGAATAAGCCACATTGATGGAGGATCCGAACACCATGAAGTAGCAAAAATAACAACCATTGGAGATTTTAAGGGTTTAAACCAAGATTAGGGCCATATGAATTATAAATTTTTCAAATTCCACGGTAATAGGAACGTTCGCTACCTTGATGATCTCCACATTCAAATCGGTTTCAGAAACCTCTATTGAATAGGCTGTATTTTCATTTTTTTTGGTTTGAAGACTTAGAGACCTGCCATCATTTACCCCAAGTTATGAAATATATTATTTACTGCCCATTAAAAATCTGCAATATTGGTTATCCTATTCAATGTCACATTACATTAAAGTTA
>MNCI01027914.1:2252-23186 GCA_015680685.1 Gnetum montanum | reverse complement strand
TCACTATGGTTATGGGCAAACTGAAACGAGTCACTATGTTATCTAACATGAACTTGCAAACTTGCTGCGATATTGTATTTCTAAGGGAAATAGCTTCGACCCAATTGGTAAAATATTTCATTGTAGTTATTATGAAGTTATGCCTTGTGGAGGACTTAGGCATTATGGGTCTAATGATGTCTAGGCCTCAGCATTGGAATGACCATGTGATTTACATTATATACAATTCAGTTGGTGGCATGTGCATTAAATTGCTATGCCATTGACAAGTGTCACACATTTTAACCTTTGAAATGCAATTTCTTTCCATGTAAGGCCAATAGTAGCCTAGCCATATGATTTTTGCTACCATTGCCCTAGGTGCTATGTGACCTTTGCACAATCCTTTATGGACTTGCTCAAAAATTATTTTTGCTTCATCTTTGTTTATGTAGGTTAGCAGTATACCATCATAGGATTTGCAACATAGTGTGTTATTGCCTATGAGGACATACTACTGTGAACATTTACATACTACGTCCTTTTGAGTAGCAGTTAAGTGGTGTGGGGGCTCACCTTGTAGAAGGTATGCCTTGATATCATCATACCACTCTTTTGCATGAGTGGCACTGACCATGGCTATGGATGCATCCTCAATGGTTTATGTGATAGGTGCAATGCAATCCACCATCAAGGTGGACAATGCATTAAACATACTAGGTGCTATGCTAAGGGATAATGTTGTAAGTGCATCAGTAATGGCATTTTCACTTTAGGGGACATGTTGAACATTAGTAACTACAAAGTGTTGGAGCAAGTGTTTTGCCAAGTTGCAGTAAGGCTGTAGATGTTATGCTTTACAAGCATAGACTTCTGTTACTTGATTGACCACTAGTTGTGAATCACCTCAGATCATTATGCATTAGATTCTTGGATCATGTGTTGTAAAGATGCCTCTGAGGAGACCTTCATACTCTGCCACATTGTTGGTGTAGGGAAATGTGAAATGATATGTGAAGGGTTAGATCTCCTTGAGGGAAACATGATAATAGCAATAGCACTACCCCCTTGAGAGGTTGAAGCTTTGTCAAAATGCAGGAGTGCCTCATAGTTGTTAGGCACTTGGCTAATACTACTAACGTGCTTGTTTGGGAACTTAGGGTCTATAGTAGCTTGATTATCTATTGGTGAGGTCATGAGTTGCGCAGCTATAGCTTGGCCTTTCGTTGAGGCTTGTGCGACATAATGTAGGTCACACTTCGCTATTATTTGTTTTCACTATGCAATGAAATTGCTTTTGTAGATATTCGTTGTTATGGCTTGGAGTATGTTGTTCTTGCAAACGATGTTAACCTGGCTGCAGAAGAGGTAATGCCTCCACTTCTTTAGTGAGAAGACTAGGGTAAGGTAATACTTCTCCACATCATTGTATCTCGTTTCATGGGCTACTAGTGCATGACTTAGGTAGTAGACTAGGACCTTTGTGCCATCATCTTGCTTTTGGCAAAGTAGAGAAGTGATGGATGCATTAGAAGTGGTAAGGTAGATGTAAAAAGGATTATCTCCTTGTGAAGGGTAAATTGTAGGCAGTTGCACTAGCTCTTGCTTAATGTTGTCAAATGGTTGTTGGCATTGAGTGGTCCACTCAAAGTTGGCTCCTTTCTTGAGAAAATGTTGCATTGGTTGAGCTTTTTGGTTAATCAGGTGATAAACTTGCATATGAATTATAGTCTACCTTGTAATCCTCATAGCTCCTTAAGATTAGCCGGTGGTGCTAAGTTGGTTATGGCCTTAACCTTATCAGGATCTATGCATATACTTGCTTTGGATACTACAAAGCTGAGCATCCTATCCCTTTTGACGCCAAAAACATGCTTCTTGGGATTTAACTTAAGATCTTTTAAGTAGTGTTTAAGCACTAAGTTTAAATCATTTGCATGGTTGTGGGCCACCTTAGACTTAACTACGATATCATCTATGTAGTCATTGAGCAAACTCAGCATGTAATCACTAAAGGTGTACGTCATTGCACGTTGGTATGTTGCTCCTGCATTCTTTAGTCTAAAAGACATCATTGTGTAGTAAAATGTACCCCAAGGGGTTATGAAGGTTGTACTGAGCTGGTGCTCAGGGTTGATCCTAATCTAGTTGTAGCCTGAGAACCCATCCATGAAGGACAGCAAGGCATGTCCAGTTGTGGTATCGATCAGTTGATCTATACTAGGCAATGGGAAGTCGTCTTTGATGGTTGCGTTGTTTAGGTCCTAGAAGTCTATGCAAATATGTATACTTCTATTTTTTCTTAGGCATAACTATGATGCTTGAGACCTAGTCTGGATAGTCAATAGCTTGAATAAAACCAGCTTTGTAAAGCTTGGTGATTTGATCATGGATTGCCAATGTTGCCTCAGGTCGAACCTTGTGCACTTTCTACTTAACTAGTTTGATGTAGGGATCAAGGATGATGTTGTGCTAGACTAGTCTGGGATCTAGGCTTGACATGTCCTCATTTGACCATGCAAATGCTTTAATATTATCATTAAGCACTCTAGCGATGTCTTGGTCTTGCTAGGGTTTTAGCAAGGACCTTAGTTTTAGTGTTCTTGCCTTGTCGTTGTGCATTTCCATAGGGATCTTGATGAGGGGATCCTCTATGACATCTCCTACCTATAGGTCGAGAGCCTTAACTAGATGGTGGGATTAGTCTAGTGGTGGTTCTATGGATGTTATGTATTCACTGTAGGCTGTAGGCTCAAGGTCTAGGCAATGAGGGTCAATGCATTGCTTAATGTTGCTGTAAGGCCCCTTGAGGACCAAAGGTGAGAAGGTCTGCTCTTGCATAGTCATGCTGCAAGGCCATGGCTACCATTGCACCTCATAGCATAGCCACAAAGATCAACGACGGGGTTTGTGCATCCTCTTTTGTTATTGTTTTGGTAGCAGCAGTGGAGATGTAGCTTGCCATAGTGGTAGGGGTGAGGTGGGGCCCAGTCGGGCATGATGGGTGTGGTACCATGGGGAGACTATGCTCTCCATAGCTATAGGACTATGCTCTTTATGCTTTGAGAGCATAGTTCACTAAGTGTTTGCTAAAATGCCTATTTTTCCAAGTGTTTGCCAAAATGTCTATTTTTTCAGGACTACACTCTCCACTAGGGTAGTTTAGAGTTAGTTAAAACTTTGCCATTTTGGGACTATGCTCCTCACTAAGGTAGTCCAGAGTTAGTAAAAATTTTGTCAAAATTTTGTTAACTATGCATGGTGCTAAACTTGTAAAATGAAGTACTAAACCTATCAAAACATGCTATACCCAAGTAAGTGCTAGGTGCGTCAAATGATTTAAGTGATGTCTTACACTCATAGGGCCTTAGGGTGTATTGCTAAAATTTCATTTATGCTAATTTATATTAATAATTCATGACACATATCTCAAAATTTTGCATGTATGTATGTATAGTAACATCTTGTCTAGTGCTTGATAATATAGGGTGTTGCTAAAGCCTGTTCTGCTTATGGTTGAACTTGTGGCATCCTATGTTGCATGAACGAACTTGTTCCTAACACACCTATGCTAGATATGTGAGTGGACCATCAGGTAGTGTGGTTTTGGCCAAGATCTTGGGAGTTCCTAACATACCTATTACAACAATTTAGTATGATCATGTGGTCACGCCTAGTGGTGGAGGCTACTAGTGCTATCACTGAGATGTTGTTACCTGGGGCTAACTAGAGCATCCTAAAGTTCATCTTAGATGAGTCCATTGTGAATGTTGATGTGGTAGGAGGCTCAGGTAGAGGTACTAGGAGCATTCGACAGTTGTCCAACATATGGTGCATGATGGGGTTTANAGCATTCGACAGTTGTCCAACATATGGTGCATGATGGGGTTTGCCTATTACAACAAGAGCAACGTCCTTTTTATTGTGCAATGGGTGCATACCTTATTCCAGAACCCACTTGGAATCATCTATTGTGCTAGAGGATAAATGCTTCTATGGCTCTCGCAATGTTTTGTGCTATTCGCTCGTGTTACATTGCTAAGGACCCACAGTTGATGCCATGTTCAAAGTTGATGAGGAGGGCTTGCATGATGAGGCAGACGCTTTAGCCTTAACCTGCACAACCTTGGAGGTATTCTTATTTAGCACAAATGTTCGGGCAATTGTGATTGAGCAAGTGGGAAATGATCTGGAGGCCTACAAGCGATGTAAGAGGGGATCAATGAGTTGTTATTAGTAACAATCAAGGGCCCCATGGGGCACTCGCATTATTTGTGCGATAGTACAAGTGAGGTTCCTCTAGTTGGCATTAGGGATGTAAGCAAGGTAGATCACTACATAGTAGAGATAGTGGGGGCATCTAAGGCCAAGATTAAGAGGCTGCGTCCTCAAGAGAAAGCTACCCTTGAGATCAAGAAGCCAAGTAGCAAGAGGATCCTTATCAAGCTACAAAGCTTGTGGGTAGATGTCGTAGGTTAGCATGTGTAGCTTCTTAGATGCCTTAGTTACATTCATGTATATATTATTATTTTTATGTTTTCTTGTTATGCTATACTATTAATTAGCTAATGATGTGCTATACATAATGATGTGTTAATGTGTGTGTGTGTGTGTTAATTGCAAGGAAAGAAGAAAGGACTGCAAGAGTAGCGACCATGGAAGTAGAAGAGGAGGTGCCTCCTCAGGGTGAGGAGAAGGAGGTGGCTCATGGGGATGAGCTTCATGAGGTAGTAAAGGCCCTTCAGCAGTTGGAGGAAGAGGGGTTACTCCACCCTGATATGGGTGATTTTGACACTTTGTTTTATGGTATGCAGCTAGGTGAGCCCCCTACACTCACACTTGAAGGCTTTTTAGGTAATCAACTTGTATTTCCATCTATCTTTCCTTATTTACTCTGGTATCTTTAGCTATTAGGCCATATGCCAATTGCATTATTGTATTACAGCATCAAATGTTCTTGCCAGCAGTCCCACATCTACCTACCACATGAAGCCATGGGTAGATATGTTGGATAAATTTTCCTTCATGGAAGGCATTGTTGAGGACATGGTGGACCACTTGCAACAAGTGGACCTTGAGCTCAATATGTGTGCAATGCTCCTTTGCTTTATGCTATCCTACTCATTACTTAAACACTTAGTTTTTGGCTAATATTGGTTGATTATTATATGCCTACAAGTCCTAAGCTACAGTGGGATCCAAGTAAGGTGGCAAGGGTGGATGCCCTACTTGACCTTCCTCTTGAAGTTGATTAAGTGCCTTGTTACATGTATGAGATATCTAACAAGTACATGCTTTCCTATGCAAGGGTGTTGTAGGTCTGTAGGTACTCAAATGAGCACCTATGAAAATGTGTGCATGAACTATAGGAGAGGGTGACTAGCCAGGATGAAAAGATTAAGGATCTTCAATCTAGATATGACTTCATTGCGGCTAGATTGTGGGGGGATAGCACCTGGCATACCTTTGAGATTGAGTATGCTAGATACTGGATAGCTCTCAGAGGTAAGAATAAGTCCACATGGGAGCTAGTAGAGTAGTAGCTCCAAATGGATTTGCTTGCTTAGAAGAATTATAATTTGAAGAATTATAACATAAAGGTTTATTAGTGGGGACAAATGTAGAAGAATCACAAGCATCAGTACAAGAAAGAGCACAATGCATACTTACAATGGTACAAGGAGGAGTCTACTGAACACTGCCACCTTGAGATGTTTCTTGATGCAACTGGCAGGAAGCAAGCATATGACTTGTTCATGCAGAGTATAGTTGTGAGTGACTCTCTTGTGAGACAGATTGTCATCCCCTTTAAAGAGGTCTCTTTTGCTACATTTTCCATGGAACCACCCACATGGACCATCGTAGACAAAGGCAAGACCCTTGTTGGTGTTGACTTTAGCTAGGAAGATTGGACACAACTTTCTGAAGTTGAGATCCTCCATCGCTTGGAGGTTAGCCTTGGAAAGTTACCTTCCAAACTCACTGATGCGGGATCCTTCCAAGTTAGTTTTTGCTATGTTTATTTTTATGCCTTTTATGTTTTGAGTTAGCTCATATAATGCATGCTTGTTTACTAATCACACATATTTGTTAATAATTATGGTAGGTACTAGGTGATGTTGTCGGCCCTAGCAGCTTAGTAGAGGAAGCAAAACCTCCATCCCCACCTAGCACTACTGGTTGAGGAGGACCAGATGTACCTCCCATTGGGCTTTTTTTTTGCTTCATTTTTACTATGTGATCTATTCATGCTATGTATTGCTATTCATATTACATTTGCTATGGGTGATCATTTGCTAAGTGTGGTGTGTAAACTTTTATGCCTAGATGATGATTTTATTATTGTACTTGCTATGAGGATGCGAGTTTGGGCCATTGCAAGCTATAGTGAGTTTATTGTCAGTTTAAAGCCTTGACGAGCCAAGGTAGTAGTTTAAGGACATTTCGGGCCACAATGATAACTTAAGGCTATTTCAAACTGCATATTGCTAGTTTAAGGTCATTTTGGGCCACTGCAAGGGGATTGAAGGTGATAGTTTAAGGCCATTTTTGGCTACATATTGCTAGTTTAAGGCCATTCTACGCCATGATGATAGTTTAGGGCCATTCTGGGTCATTGATGATGGAATTAAGAGTGATAGTTTAAGGCTGTTACAGGTTGCATGTTGCTAGTTTAAGGTCATTTTGAGCCATGTGTTATTATCTCTCTTTTTGGTGATTTTTGTGTTTATGATTTTTCTACACTTTGATATTTTTCATGCATTAACCTAATAACTGCAAGAGTGTAAATTAATTGAGCGAATGTGTAAACAAAGCAGACGAATGCATAAAGAAAGCAAATCGATGCATAATAAGTAGAAAATAATGTTGATCTAAGTGAAACAAACGCAACATAAGCAAAAAGGTAAAATACAGGGAACGTAGAAGTGGACAACATGCAAGCATCTAACACATGTTGGACTAAGAGGGTACCTTAGTCGCACAGTTGCTTCCTAACCTAGTGTGGGTTAGAAGGCTCATAGGGCTTGGCTTGCACTATCCAGTAGTCTCCTTAACCTTCGCTTGCTATGTCAAAGGGAAATGCTACCCAAAGGGCATCTTTCAGGAGGTTACTTACTTTTTTTGTCTTTTCGGGCACATCTGCCTCATGTGTCTCATCGTTTGTCATAGGTGCATCATAAAGAAATTAAACTTCTAACCTTTGCTCCATATCTATGTTGTTGATGGCCAAAGGGGTAGCATTATCACCATGGATGATAACTTTGCCACCTTCATATGAGAGGTGGATTTCTTGATGAATTAAAGAAAAGACAACTCATAATTGGGGTAGCCAAGGTCTACCGAATATTAAGTTAAATCTTGGAATTTCCTCTACACCAATGAATTCAGCAATGGTTGGGAATTTCTCCCTTGCTACAAAGGCTATGGTGATAGTGCCCTTGACAATGACGCACAACTTATTGAAGGATTTTAGACATGTGATTTTTGTTGGCTTGATTTGGTCTGTGAGGCCTAGCTTATTGACAACAATGTATGGTATAACGTTTATTGCTACTTTGTCATCAACATGTACTCTATGAATCTTGCATTGTCCCGACATGTATGGTAATGAACATGGGAGTTATTATGAAATTTTCCCTCTCAAAATTGACCTTAATTGTTCATTGTGAAATGTTAGGGATGTGGGACTTGATTCTTGTGGTGCAGGAGGCAACATCACTACATGGATGGAGGTCTCATCTATAGGGATTTCCTCCATGATAGGAATGGAGGTCAACATCTACACCAGTGCTTCATGGTGGGAAGATGAGGTCATGATCAAGTCATACAAGCTTAATGTTATGTTTTTGTAAGTGCTTGCTTAACTTGGGCTAGCGCATCCACGAAGTCTTTACCATCAGTCATGTTTTTATTAGCCTTGACTTCTTCCATGTAGCCTAAGAGACAAATCTCTCATGGAGGTGACTTAGGATTTGCTTGGTTAGCTTGCTTAGGGGCCTCAGTGCTCCTTGATGGTTTGCTCGTTGTGGCCTCTTTAGTTGCCTTGGCCATGGGGATCACAAATAAGAGAATTGGCTTTGGCAAACCTAGCGCTCTTTGGTCTTGATGTTGCCTGATCATCTTGTTTGCAAGACACTCATTAGGTATCCTATGTTGTAACCTTGGGGGCCTACTAGTGTTGCCAGCAAGGTTACCCCTTGGAAAGGAAGGAATCGATGCATTAGCCACTACTAGGTTTTGGGTAGGTGAGGGGCTAGCATATTGTGGCACTTCAATGATGAAGGGTGGCTAAACTATTGTTGCTAATGCAACTTGCAGTAGAATCCTAACTACAAAGGATGTTGTAGGTACTTGAGGTGGCATTCTAATGATGAAAGGGGGCCTTGAACCCTTGGGGATGGAGGGGATAGATGAACCACTAATGGCTATTACACTGGTTCCTGGTTGTCATCAATGCTAATAGCATTTATAACATAGTCAGAATCATCTGTGTTTAGAGGGTCATTGTATTTCCTCATAGACTAGTTTTGAGGCTTGATGGGGTTTGCAGTGTTAAGTACCAACCTTTATTGATTATTCTTTGCAGATCATCTGCAAGGCTATGCAAAAATTAGTGTTATGGTCAGGAAACTGGTGGTAGTGGAAAAATCGGTCTAACCTAAAGTGCCTTGGGATTGGAGGCTCATTCGATGCTACTGAAGTGGGATTTCTTAGTAGCTCACAATATCTATCATGTTTCTTGCGAGAATCCTTGGACATTTGCTTGCACTAGATGCATCTAACTTTTAACAGTTGATCTAGCAACTTTGAAGGTTTTAACAGCAACAAGGTGTACTTAGAGTGATCCTTGCGTTCAAAGTTAGGCCTTGGAAAAACTTGCATTGTGGCCACTAAGGAGGTAGTTTGGTTGGTTAACCTAGTGCTATGGTTGGTTGCTTTGTTATTAGCTAGGGCACTGGGCTACCTAGTCGTTGGCCTTAGGTTCATTGCTTTGGATTCTTTAGCTATAGTTAACATTGTTGTATTCTATTTTCCTTTATCCTTGTCCCTCCTTGCATGTTGGTTTTTGTAGGCCACATAGGCCAATTCCTTACTAGCTTTTGCTACATAGTGTATGCACTTGGTTTGGGCGAAGGCTTGGCTTAGAGACTGCATGCCCAAGTAATATAGTTTGGAATTTATGAAGTCATTGACCACACCCTTAAGGATGGCCAGAAGGTGTGTTTTGGTTATCAACTCTTGTATTTCATTTAACGAGGCACTCTAATGCTGAATGAATTTTTGCATGAGCTCTAGGTGGGCCTACTTGATTTGCATCAGTTGGTCCAAAGTTGTTTTTGGCTTCAAGTTGTATTTGAAGTGCATTACAAATTGGCTTAGAATGTCCTTGAAAGAGGAGATAGAGCTTCTAGGCAGTGCATAGTACCAATTTAATGCTTTGCCAGTGAGTGACATGGCAAACACGTGTATGATGGCATGTGGCCATGCTTGCAACAACAAACACTTCGATCTAAATGTAACTAGATGTGCATTGGGGTCCCCCTCACTGTTGTATTTAGTGAAATGAGGTAGTGGGACTCCATTCGAAAGAGTTAGAGGTGGGACCATAGGACTTATAGGGTTGTCCTAGTAGAAGTCCACCACTTTAATAATTTTGGAGGAGGCAACCTTGAGTCACTTCACCTCTTTTGTTAGCCTTGGATCATTTGGAATGCTTGGTCTAAGTTTTGAGATGATCTTGTTGGCTATGCTAGTTGCATAATTTGCTATTGGCCTAGATGTGTGGTCCATGGCCTAGTCGTGGGTTATGGAATTGCAAAATGCACTTGATGTGTAGGCCATGCTGTAGGGATGATGATTGGTGCAGGCAATGCATATGTGGTTTGGGCCGATGCTAAGGGCATTGATGAAACATGTAAGACATAAGGTGTGTGAGTTGCTTAGGGCCTAGAGATGGACCTTGCATGGACGGATAGTTGAGCTGACACGGTTGCTACATGAAACGATGGTTGAATGGATGGAAATGATGCCATGAAGGGTAAGCTAAAGGGGGCTACTACATCATAATTTGTATGTTGTTTTTGATGCATCACTATCATCAGTGTTGACCTGGAAGGTGATGTCGGTGCTATGACCATCTTAAGAAGAATGGGTGAATAGCAGAAGGACCAAACTAGGGATCACTCATTGGAAGATGGTATGGAAAGAGCCCTCATGCTTGGAGTAAGCTTCAAACTCATCCTTTTCTTCCTATAGGTGCTCCTTGTAGTCTGTTCATACATTGCGCTCACCTACTCAAATGAGCTAGGCTAACATCCAATGGTAGGGCTCTATGAGTGGTAATATATTGAGTGAGGAGGGGATATACTCTCATCCATTCCAATGGATCAATTTGTAGCTTTGTTTTGCTTCTAGGTCCAAGTGGTCTACAAATAGCCCTACTTGAATCTTTGCATAAATAAAGTTGTATTATTCATTGCTTAGAGTGGTGTACTCTGGGTCTTGATCGTGTAGCCTAAGGAATTGCCTTGGATCCACCATTATATGATTCCCAAGGTTGTCAATCCTGGTCTCTTGTTGGATGGGAAAGATAGAAAATGTGTATGGAATTGAAATTGAAGGTAGTTCTGGGTTCATGGATGCAGATTAAGTTGCAAGAGGGGACTATAGGGATTGCTAATTGCGAAATACTGCTAACACCATTAACTACGCTGACTACACTTTCTACACTGAAGGGCTAACTACACTCTCTATGCCAGAAAGTTGACTACGCTCTCTATGCTAGAGTTGACTATGCTCTCTATGTTAGAGTTGACTACGCTTTCTATGCTAGAAAGTTGACTATGCTCTCTACGTTGGAGCTGATTATGCTCTTTATGCCAGAAAACTGACTACACTCTTTACACCAAAAAGCTGACTATGCTCTCTATGCTAGAGATGACTATGCTCCAACTAAAAGTATCAAGAATTTGAAAGACAGTGGATGTGTGCTTTGGGTTGCTACATGGGGTTCTGGGGAAATTGACTATGGGTTCCAATCTACACTAACTGGTTAGTAGATAATGCCTACACTGGCCCAAGATCCAGCTATTAATACGTGCANACTGGTTAGTAGACAATGCCTACACTGGCCCAAGATCCAGCTATTAATACGTGCGTAGTAGATCCACAGGGGTGTTACAGTCTATGCTAGCCTGAAGCCAACAACTATGATGCAGAGAGCATGCAAGATAACCATAATGGAACTAAAAAAGGAAAATGGTTTTGGCCTTCCTTCTAGAGCCAAAAATTGTGACAACCAAAAACATTTATAGTTGGAACATCAAGGTCCATGAGTGTACAACCTAACCCCAAATTCACATGAGGGCTTGCTAGAGACAGAGATGGGGTGCCCTAGATAGTTTGGTTGATCGAATAGGGACTTACTAGATGCAATGGGGGTGCAACGTGGTTAGCTGCAGTGTTGATGAGAAATGGTGCTAAGTGTGTATATACTGTTTGTGATGTTAACAGTGTTAGTGGGGTTAACAGTAGTCAAGAGTTTTAGCAAAGTGTGTAGTGTCAACACATGTAGACTGCCACTCGAGTGTAGTTTTAGGTGCAACTATGTGATAAAATAATGAAAAATGCAAGTAAAGTGCAAAAGATGCAAAGAGAGAGAGAGAGAGAGAGAAATGGAACACCATCCCAAATGGGGTTGAGCATAGTTAACACCAAAGGGGTTCAAAGATACATGGTGTATAACAGGTGCAGTGGATAGGATAGTCAGAGTCTTGAAGGTGTCTGGCCACGAAGATTGATGTTCCACCGAGGTGTCTGCATCTATCGGGTTGGCCACTGTAGTGTACCGTTGGCAGTGGTGTTCCGGTGGATTATGGTGATCTACTCCTAAGAACTCCTTAGATTTTCTCACGCCAAAAATCAGCCAACTGTCAAATTTGCCAACCCTGAAAAAGTTGAGGATGTGGGTATTTATAGGTTTAGGGTTAGTGAAAAATGTAGGATGGTTGCCATGTGGCGGAGGTGATAGTTGGGACTATGCTCTCACCCAACTACACTCTTCACTAGGTTGGTGGTGTTGTGCTTTGCTATGCTTTGCTAGACTCTACGAGATTGTGAGAATATGACTACACTATCAACTGCATGTGTGTGTGCTGAGGGGACTAAAAGGTACCTAAAAAATGAAATCTTGGAGACTATGCTCTAGGACTACGCTCTCCACTCTCTTGCATGGGGTTAAGCGTAGTTATAATTTTGGGGCCAAAAAGGGAATACAAAAAGAAGCATTTTGCTAACTACGCTTACTGAATGTGAGTTGGAGCTAAGCTGAGCAGTGTTGTTGCACTATGGATGCCAGTGGAGGCTATCCTGGTTGACTATGCTCTAGACTAGGGGAGAGCATAGTCCCATACTTAGAAGAAATTGCAAAAAGAATGGCCATTTTCTGACTACATTCTCTATGAGAGGCTGACTACGCTATGATCCAGGGGTGAGTGTAGTCTCAACACTTAGAGAAAATTTGTGAAACTTGGCCTTCATGCTGACTACACTCTCCACTGGAGGCTGACTACGCTCTGGGTTGGGGGAGAGCATAGTCCCAATGTTGAGGAAGTTTGAGGAAAATGAGTTTCTTTCAAATTACATTTCCCACAAGAGGATGACTATGCTCCAAATTGGAGGTGAGTGTAGTCTCGAGACTTGTCAAAACTTTTGAAAACTTGCCGTTTCACTGACTATGCCATCCACTAGAGGATGACTACACTCTGGGGTAGTGGAGAGCGTAGTCCCAACACTTAGAAGAATTTTTTGCAACTAGCTTTGTGCTGGCATTTAGAAAAAATTACAAAACTAGCCTTTGTGTTGACTATGCTCTCCACGAGAGGCTAACTATGCTCTAGGGTAGTGAAGAGCATAGTTCCAACACTTTAAAAAATTTGTAGTTGGGATGTTGTAGTTTGGATTTGGTGGTGTTTTAGGATAATCATGTTTAGTTTAGTGGCTCATGTCTGTTTGCTTGTATATTACACAACCTTAACATGTATTATAGGGCTATTACCACTTTGCATCTTCTTTTTACGTCCTTCCAAGGTCATGATTTTACTGTTTTAATAACTTAACTTTGAATATTATAAAATACTATTATATAAATCAATTTCTTTGAATTTAAATTGAAATATATTGTAGTGATGAAGTTTAAATTTGAAACTTTATTGCATGAAAAAATATTGTTTTGAAAACACTTTAAATCAACTTAAGTAGAAATAATGTTTAATTTAAAATTAGAGTAATGATATTTTCATCAATTAAATACTCAATACTAGAAAAGGAGGAAACCTTAAGAATTACAAGTAAAAATGTTTATATGTTAAATTATAAATAATCTTAAGTTTTATAATCTTCATATTACAAAGCTACAATGCATAATTAAATAATCAAGTATTCTATTTAAAAAGTTAAAAAGTTAGAAACAATGTTTACTTTACAATATTGTTATCATGCATTTTTAATTAAATAATAAAGAACTAAAAATAAATTTGATAACACTATGTAAATAACCTAAGACTTTATGTATTGTAAAACATAACTAAGACTTACACACTAAATTATGAACTTTCTCAAACACTTTTTTATGAGTGCTTTGTAAGAAAAAAGTCTTTGAAATTCAATACTTCTTTCAAATACATATACCATAAAATGAGGATCATCATTTAGAATGATCATAAGGTGCTTGTTTCTTAGGTCATACGACCTAGGTTCTAGCTTTGATATAGATACTTAAAGCCTCTCCTTCCAAGACCCTAATTGCTTACAATAGTGAAAGTACATGAGAAATAATTTAGTTAAACAAAAAGAGATTGTAATTACTAAATGTTGAAATGATAAATTGCACAAATAACTTACATTGAAATTATAACAACATATTTGATAGCACTACTATAAAGAAATTTTGTCAAAGGTTGTGGGGCTAATGGAACCCAAAATAAGTGAAACATACGTGCACCCCAAGATATATAGTTTAATTAAAACTTTATATAACTTAGCATTGCCCACCAAAATAAAACCCATGACCTAGAGATTCTAAATCAAGTGTCTTACCACTAGGCTAACACCTCATTATTATCTTCACAATATTGTGATAATGTATAAATGGAGTTTATAAAGGTTTAATAACGTTTGCACTTTAATGATATTAAAAAATTTTAAAAAACCTTCAATCTCCATTTTTTTAAGGAATAGAGGAAAAGAATGAGGACCTAGTTAAAGAAGTAAAAGTAGTGATAAACAAAATAATGCATAATAAATTATCTAAAATTAAACAAATAATCTATTTTTAGCCTAAGAATTGTAAACCTAGACACATTGTTATTAAATCTAATAATATAGATGGTAGATTCAAAGTCTAGGAACATTGTAACTCCTTAAAGTTTATAAAATTTAGGTAAATGAAGATCTTACAAAAATGGTACTTATAAAAAAATCTATAGAATGGAAGAAAGTAGAGAAAGAGATAACATCATGTTTTGTATTAGTAAATGCAAAAGGTAATTCAATAATTATTAAAAATATATATGTTGAGATACATGCCATAGTAAGTCAATGTTAAATCCTTTTTCTATCTTAACAATCAATCCATTATGACTGGGATAAAAGAAAAAGTTATGAAATTAACATTGATATTTTTACTTACATTTGCTAAGACTCCTTGAATATATTAGACTAGTTTTAGAATTTCTTTTAGAAAACTTTTTAGAGTCATAACTTAACGTTACCTATTGAAATCAAACCATTGATTTGAGGTTACCAAGCCAAGGCTCTTACCACAAAAATGATGCTAAAATATTTTTAAAAAATTCAAAAAGATATAGGATGTCTTCAAAGTGAATTTTTAAACATATTCATTAGTAGTAATTAAAGTGAAGATGTTATATAATATATCTTTTTATAGTAAATTTAACATTTTAGCTACAAATTTAAGCAAAAAATAAAGCTTCTAATAAAAGTTGAACAATTAATTTATCTTTAAAAATATTAATTTTTTCATTTTAGAGGCTCAAAGATGGTAAGCTTTCCATTTTGTTGTTATTTGTTCAGAAGTTTTGATTGATGGGTTCTTTTATCTTTAGAAAGAGTTTTATCATTCTCTTTACAAGAAACACTTTAGTAAGAAGTGAAAACCCATAAGGGTGCTGGGCAAGGGATAATTATTTTTCTACTCTAGAGGGGATGTTTTTCATGAAAGGTTGTAAGGATGAAAATATAAAAAGGCATCCTCAAAACTATTAGGCTTTTTCTTTAGATTTTGTCTTCACTATTGATCTAATGTACTTAGATTTTTTAAAATATTATTATTTATTTTTGGCAATTCCACACTTGCCTCGCCAAATAAATTGGACATTTTTAGTATTGTTAAGCCTTAAGAAATTGAAGACTCTTCATAAATTTTTATTCCTTATTTTACTATTCTATCTTTTGCTTTATAAAGAAATGCAAATTATAGAAGATCATTTGAAGGTTTAATTGTATTAATTTGAAATTTTCTTTAATAGTGAGTTTAAATAAAGAAAAGCATATGAATATAATTATTATGTTTAGTTAAAAATAGTAGCTTAGTTATATAGATCATCATCCAGAGCCATAGTGCCCATCCCAATGAGTGGGTTTCAAGAGGGTTGGTAGATAGCTTAGTTATATATCTAGAATATATATTCATAATTTGGTCAAGAGAATCTTTTTTGTTGATGGAGAATAAGATTTTTGTATCAAAACAAATTTACGATCTCTAGACAAAGAATAAAATTTGTATATTAAAATTTTCATGATTTTTGGATGAAGAACAAGATTCATTTATCAAAAAATTCATGATCTTCAAATGAAGAAAAAAATTTGTATCTCCTCAATTGTAGACTCTCCCTATTAATGAATTCCAAATTGTATTATTCTTCAAAAGGTCATGACATTTTTGATAAACTCTACCCAAAGAAAAATAATCCATGGTAAAAATTGCTTATGTCTTGTATTTCCTACCTTTTGTTATAGATAAATTTTTCCTTGTGAAGCTGTGGTTCTATCTTTTATGGTATTAGAACTGATTTTGATTTCTTGAACACAAAAATAGAAGTTCTAAGTTAGTGTGAAATGGTGAAAATGTGTGGCATTGCAAGTAAAAGAGGGAGAGGTGTAGGTTATCATCCAAAAATGATAATAATGGACATTATGAAGGCCATGAATCTTTTGCAAAGCTTTTAAGTCGAAATGAAGGCTATAGAAGCTATGCAATTTTGCAAAGTGCCTAAAGGAGAAACTAGTAGTGAATAGGAAAAGGAATTTTCCATAAATAAGAGATTTGAGAACCTTGGTCAATCAACCTACCAACAACTATAACTAGATAATGCATTAGTAGTGTCAAAGTATGAAAAGGAGGAAAGGTTCTTGTGAGCCTTGTCTTAGGTGGAAACATAAGTAAAGATTGATATTCCTTGTTTTGATGGTACCATGGACCCCCAATGCTTTACTTGACTAGATTAGACACATGAAATCATGTTTTGAGTTGGAGGAGATTGAAGAAGCCAACAAGTTGAAAATTAATGTGATAATGTTCACAAGTTAGAGGACATGGCATTGTGTCTTTATTAGTGAGCCAGAGGACATGGCATGTTGGTTAGGAATAAAGACACTAGTTGAAGTGCAATTTGAGGAAGGTGCTACTATAGAAATCACCACTTAGATGATAGTGAAACCAATGATCTTGTAAACTATATAATAATCAAAGAATGAGAAAATAATAAGTCTTAAAATTTTAGATTAGATGTGGAGCTAAACTTAGTCAAATTATTGTGGATAATGCAAGTTCAAATACTTTTATGTACAAATATATGTAGTAGTTGCAGTCATAGACTAGACCACATCCTAAACTATACATCATCACTAGTTGGATGAAAGTACTAATTGCCAAATCATATAATAATGATTGATGAGTTTCTAGATGAGACAATTTTCTTCTTTTGTACCTTAAGATATTATCCCCATAGATACATGACCCATTTTTTTGGACAAATCATGGTGGTATGATAGACACTGGTGATTGATTCATGGTGTAACACCATCACTGTGAAGAAAGAGGATTTATGTTTTTTCTTACATGATGAAAATCGAAAGAGCTTGATAGTCAAAAAACCATTATCATCGAAATAAAATTTCATGGTAAGAAGAATGAAGATGGATCAAATGATTAGTTCTATTATTTAGGAGACCTTGAGTTCAAGGTTGGAAGTTAGATAAACACAAACTTAGGTCCAAAAAGACTACCCAAGTTAAGGAAAATAATGGCAAAAAAGCAGGTGAAGAAAACTAGCTAGAATTAAAATCTATGAGTTGAGCATATGGAGTTATGGTTTAGGATTAACTATGAAGGTATAGGAGGATCTGGTTATCAGGTTAACTAACATGGTTTTCTTCATAAAAAAAGTACAAATTTTAGGCTACATGGAGAAAATTAACATGTTGATATTAGATAGTGAAAATAGAAGTGTAGATGTGCATCATGAAAATGAATTATCATCTGTGATAGTAAAACTAAACCACACCATGATGATTGGGAAGGAAGACATCATGATAGTGGAAAACACCCAACACGTGTTAACCCAATAGATCCATAATAAACTCCCACCCAAATATGAAACATGTTTATTATCTACCAACTTAGAGATAATGGTGCAGGGACACCTCTTTCAATCTCCTTGTTCTATCCTACATGTATGTTTTGTAGGTATCAAGCTTGAAGAAGATGTCTTGGCTAAGACTTGGAGGTGATAAGCGATGTCTTGAATTTAGAGGAGATGTCTCAGCCGAATGTGAAACTTGTCAAAGAAGACATTTTAGACATGATGTATCATGTAAGATGTCTTGGAAAAAACATCTTAGCAAGCTGGGTGGACTTAGAGATGTCTTAGGAAGGTCAGAGATGACTTGTATGGATGGGGAAATTTCCATCCAAACTCAGGGAACAATAGAAGAAGGCAAGAAAGGATGGAAAATAGTGGAAGATCTTCAAGTAGAGCTGGGGAAGGTTTCCTAGGGTTTTTCTTATCTTGTTTTCTATATGATTATGATGTATGTTTCATGTTAGTGTGTAGAAGAAATCACCAAGAGACATAATCCAAGTGTTAGAAAGAGAGCTCTTAAGGAAGGAGACCTTATGCAAGAAGAGAGCTTATGTAAGGGAAATTGAGTGAGAGGCAAGGGAGAGCACTTAAGAGAGGTTGAGGGAATCTCTTATAAGTGTTTTATCTTGAGCTTTGGCTTCATGATGAGTTATTGATGATTGAGAGGGGACAAGTGTGGCCTCTAAGATCCTTGGGAGAGTAGTGAGTTGAGCTTGGCTTCTCATCTTTGATGTATTTTCTCTATATTTTGAGAGTTTTCTTAATATAAGAGTGATTTTCTTCATTTCATTATGTTGTTTTTTTTCTAAGCTAATTCTACTTGGAAGTTATGGATTGGGTCCTATTGGGGTCTATTAAGGTGCCACCCCTACATCAAATATCCTAAAATTTAACTATGGGAGTCTATTGTGAACATCAAACATAGAACTATCACCCTACATGCATTAAGTTATTATATGTGATTTTTGAGAAAAAATATTTGTTTAGATGATGGATCAAAACATTAGTTTTGTTGTTTTAGAGATCTCAAGTTCAATGTTAGAAGCTAGATAGACACAACCCTAAGTTCAAAAGAGGTTGGCTAAGCTAAGAAAAATAATGAAAAACAAGCAGCTCGTGAAAGCCAACCAAAACTAGAATTCATAAGTTGAGGATATGAAGTCATAGTTCAAGGCCAACTACGATAATTTTCTTTATAAAAAAGTAGAAATTGTGGGCTACATGGAGAAATCTGATAAAGATTAATATTGGATGGTCAAATGCAAAAGTAAATATGAGCAACATGGAAAAAATGATCACTCACAATGGCAAAACTAAACCACATCATGATGATTATGAAAGAAGACACCATGGTGGTGGAAAAATGCTTAACACATGTCAACCCAAGTGATGAGCGGTGAGGTACCCTATGCTCAACCATACAAATACGAGCGGTTCATGCATGATCCAGTCGAATTTCAAGGACTAAGTGCTTATGCGCCCTTGTGGAACAAGGATAGTTTGGTTGATTATTGTCTTCCCAAGCTTACCTATATGTCACGATTGTATGGTTAAGTAAGCTTGAGGCATATGATTTTTATAGCTTTTATGTTTTTATGTCCTGTGCAGTAGGGAAGGAGAGAGATAACTAAGTGACTAATTTAACTGAACTACTCATTAACTAAGTTCTAACTAATCCTAACACCAGCATCCATTCCCAGTTGCTGTACACATCCTAAACCAGTGCAACATTGCTGGGATTACCAAACACTAATTATTACTGGGTTACCAAACATTACACGCATGCTCGAAGTGGCCGTGCTTGTGTAATTTAATAGTTTGCTTAATTGATCAAAATGAATTACTGTGATAATAACATAAATGTAAAGTGCATAAAATAAAATAAAATAAATGCATAAGAAAATAAAATAAAAGAAATGCGTAAGAAAACAAATCTCAAGTGCTGCTCATCTTTATTTCCAACATAATGGTGTGCTCAGGTACATTAATGCTTGCATAAAGATTTGTCCACACTTTGACCTTTTACTGCAGGCACTTGAAAAATACTCTAACTTTCAAACAGACTACAAGAGTTTCACTACTTGCTCTAATAATTAGAATAACTTCTAAAGTAACCACTCTAATAATTAGAATAACTACTAGAGTAACCGCCAGAGTAACCACTCTAATCATTAGAATAAATGCTAGAGTAGCCGCTAGAGTAACCACTGTAATAATTAGAGTAACTGCTAGAGCAATCGCTAGAGTAACTGCTCTAATAATTAGAATAACTACTAGAGTAACCGCTCTCATCATACCCCCATGACTAAATGAAAACTCATCCTTGAGTTCCTTACGAAATAGGATGGAATAGGATGACAGACTCAATGTGCCTAGTGAATGGATGAATAAGCATATTACAACATTAGTGTTCATGACCATTGTGGCAAACACTCATATATAAATGACACCCAAGCCTTTATTTGGTAGTTGTAGAGAAAGAGAGAGAAAGAAAATGAAGCGTGTTGCTAGCAATGCTAAGATTGCGCCTTCCATTTTTTATCATAGCCACGCCACCAGATTTAATCCTTTCATAAATGCTCCAGTTCCAGTCCATCCTGAGTGCTTCCTCCAAGCCTAGTCCATTGTTTGTATGATCGCCATATGCACACACAACACAGTCACAAATGAGCAAGGATAGATAAATCATAATGCAGTTGATACCTTGCCTCGATATGAAGCACATTGGCTGAGTTGTGGTTATGGCAGAGACTAGTTTGGAGGTTTATCATAGGTGACTACCCAAGGTGTAGGGGTTAGGTGAATAGTAAAATGGAGAAAATGAAAAAAATTGTGCGAGGGCCCTCACAACTAAGAGCAAACCTCCAGTATCTATAAGACGAAAAAATATGAGGAATAAGAAAGATGGGAAAAAATAACAATGGCAATGCCAATAAAATGGATGTCATGGATGGGGATGAAACAAGAGATGATTGATTGCAGGAAATGTTTAAGGAAAAGAACTTAATAATTGCACCAAAAAGGAATACCAGTGGGTCCTTCCCAAAGCAGGCTCATGCCTTTTATGCCCAGACAAACCCACAAAACAAAGAGTTCGTAGGCTCTAGGAATGTCATTTGGAAGCAAGAGTTAAAAACTTATCCATAAGAATTCACCAAAGAAAAACAATGCATCAACCTAGAACGGACTAATGATAAAACTAGCAATGAGGTGGAAAATGGGAAGAAAGATGGAGAGGAGAGAATGGAATGGAATCCCAAGAACAAGGTTGTGTAAAGCCCCTTGTGTATTT
>MNCI01027902.1:14392-35730 GCA_015680685.1 Gnetum montanum | reverse complement strand
TTTATACTTTTTCTTTTATTTTTGTGTGTGTGTACTTATCCATTTTGTTAATTTTGTCACCCAATAAGTGCTATTAATGATGGTATGAACTATTTTCTATTAGTTGCTAATGTTTGGTTTTTACCTTTAAGTTACAATGTTGATACTAAAGTATGGTTCTTTTGATATAACAGGTAATGAGTTCACTTCATCCATACATCCATAAATTTCAATGGTCTCTCACAACTTGGAAATGTACAATCCCTTTCTAAATAAGAACTATCAACGAATTGGTGACTGGGCATTTCTCAAACTAAGGAAAGACTTAAGGATTGAAAAGGGTGTAACTTCAAGGGAACTTGATGCATTTGTGTTGGCCATTCTCTTGGGTTCTTGGATGTTTTCTTCTCACATTTTCTTACCATTTTGATGTTACCCAATTATCAAGAACCTGAGTAAATAAAAATAATAAGTCTTTGCATGGTGTGGTTCTCACACAAAAACATAAAAAAAATAGTGAGAATTCAAAGCACACCCCTTAGACGAAATAATCATTTGGGCTACAAGAACTAGTTATGGAACTAAACTAAAAATGTTCCCTCTAACTAAGGCCCTTCTCACTTCCCATTCTCTCCTCCTTCGTTTCGTCAGAATGGTGGTGGCTCTTTGGTGAAAGCATTCTTGTTACTTCAAGTGGATGGATTGGCCGAATGCATTAATGCGAAGTCACTGGATGTGGTTTGTTGAGGCTGAACTTAGAATGGGATCTACCGAGTCACATTAATCATTAAATACACAAGGGGCTATACACCACCTTGTTCTTGAGACTCCATTCCATTCTCTTCTTTCCATCCTTCTTTCCCCATCTATCACCTCATTGCCGGTTATATCAGTAGTCCATATCTTGGTGGATGCATTGTTTTCTTTTTGGTAAATTCTTGTGGTTAAGACTTTAACTCTTGTTCCAAATGACATTCCTAGAGCCTATGGACTCTTTGAATGTGGGTTTGTCAAGGCATTAAGGGCATGAGCCTACTTTGGGGAGGACCCACTGGCATTCCTATTTGGTGCACCAGTTAAATTCTTTCCTTTAACAATTTTGCAATCCACTCTATTTTGTTCATTTTCATCTTGACATCCATTTCATCGGTGTTACAGTTGTCTCTTTTTCTCCATCCTTCTTGTTATTTTTCTTTCTCCATTATATCGCTACCGGAGGTTCACTCTTAGTCATGGGGGTCTTGACCTAATTTTTTCAATTTTCTCCTAGCCCCTGAACCTTCAGTAGTCACCATTGTTATATCTCCAAATCCACATCAGTCATACCACAACCCAACCAATGGACCTTTTACTGAAGCAAGGTATCAACTACATTGTGATTCATTTACCCTTTCTAATATAAAGATTGTGTTGTGTGTGTAGATGGCAATCATACAACAATGCATTTGATTTGGAGGGAACACTTGGAATGGATCGGTGCTAAAGCAGCTATGCAAGGAACGAGATGGATGGTGCACTTACAAATAGACAACAAAAGGCACAATCTTAACATTGGCAGCAATAGACTTCTTCTCTCTTCTCTCTTCTCTCTCAGCTTCCAAATAAGGCCTAATGTCAAATGTATAAAGTGTTCACTCTTGTTTTCATGAACACCAGTTTTGTCATGTTCTATAATGATGATCTATTTACATGTCGTCCCATTCACCATTAGTTCCATTCAAGTCAATAATCCCATACCTTCCCAATATTTTGTAAGGAACTTGAGGATGATTTTTTATTTAGTCATGGGAGTATGATGGGACACGATATATCATGGGCCGCAATATCGCATCGGCCACGATATCGCGTATGCGATGTATCGTACGCGATATCGCATCTTCTCTTGTAATATCACGTACGCGATATCGCAACGTGTCGCCAAATCTATAAATAAGAGGTGGCTCTCCCTTGTTTCTCCATCTAGATCTAGACCGTAGCCAAACTCTTACCATTTTTCCACTCTAGAGTTAGAATAATTTCCATGTGCCCACAGTAGGAGTCCCAAAGCGAATGGATATTTATTCGAGCAATTCTGTACCTGAGCACACAATTGTGTATGCCAATAAAGATGAAATTTTGGATAAACCTTGCAGTGCATGGACTAAGCTAAATAGGACTTTAATTATTGTTAATGTTTAAATTATTTATTAGTTAATTAAATCTCTCTCAACCCTTAACTCCTAGTTAAGTGCATTCAGTACGACCACTTCGAGCACGTGCATTACGCTTGGTAATCCCAGTAACGAATAGCGTTTGGTAATTCCAGAAGGTTGCATTGGTTCAGGGTGTGAATGTCAAGTGGGATGGATACTGATGCTAGGCATTAGAACTTAGTTAGTTAAAATTAGTTACTTAGTATCTTCATCCTTTCTCCTCCCAGCATAGGTGATAAAACATAAAATATATAAAAATCACATACCTCAGATTTACTTAACCATACAACCATGAAAAATACAATTAAGTCTAGGAAGATAATGAACAATTAACCTTAAGTGTTTCATAAGGCGTGTAGGCACTTAGTATGTGGATTTTGACTAGATCTTGCGTGTAACGCTCATATTCGTATGGTTGAGTGTAGGGGTACCTTGCCACTCATCAAGGATGTGTCCAATAAGTGGGAACGAATGCTGGTGTTAGGACTAGTTAGAGCATAGTTGATTTGTTCAATTAAATCAGTTACTCCCTCATTTCATTTCTCCATTTTAAGCATCAAGAATATAAAACATAAAAAACCATAAAAATCACATACCTCAAGTTTACATAACCATACAATTGTGTCGTACAAGAAAGCTTGGGAAGACAATGATCGCATAACCCATCCTTGTTTTGTGAATGCGCATAAGCACCTAGCCCTTAGAGTTTGACCGAATTGCGCATGAACACTCATATTCATATGGTTAAGTGTAGGGGTACCTCGCCACTCATCATTGGCACCATTGTCGGGGACTTTGTTGTTTGTGTGTTGATTAGAACTTAGGATGAAATCTTTCCATCGTTGGAATGAAACCTTAAGGTTAGTTATCATACAATCATTGAAAAAGAGTATTGCACACTAAATAATCAATCATGTCTCCTTCTTCTTATGAGAGTGCTTCACTACCTAAGTTCAACACAATCGACAATCAGAGGCATAATACACATGACGATTCGCCAGTGCCTCAATAATTTTGCATGGTATATGCTCATCTTGATAAGTATATACCAGACTTTACCTTTATCCTCCACTAGGATGAACAACTACGTTGGCGTGATTTAGAGGGTAACATAGTGTTACCTCCTAATCGCTCCATCCTAAGCATGCTTCTTCGTGCTCTCACATGAATTGGTATGCAGCACTTACAGGCAAAATATGTTGTGCGTGAACATGACTTGAGAGATTATTGACCTACGAAGGCACAATGTCAAAGGGACCTACAATAGGAGAGACATTACAAATCTATGAAGGGAAAGTGATCTCAGGATGTTCCATATGTCCTAAGTGAAAATGAGGGTGGTGAACTTGGCTTAGGAAGTTTTCCACAAAATGATGTTCTTCCTGTTGAATTCGATCACGGAGTTATGTATTAGAATCTTCACTCAACTATTCATAACCCAGGTTCTCATACTAATGGCCACAAAGGGTTTGAAAAAAGAACATGAACACATGAAAATGATAGAAATTTTGATCGTAATCACAATCAAGGCTGAGACCATCGAAGAAAAAATAGTAGGCACCGTCATGGTGCCAATCCTCCTTCCTCTTCACCTTCATCATCTCCTTCCTTTTCTCCTTTAAGATTTGAATGTAGTTGCAAAGGGAAAGACCCTAAGGACAATGGTAAGCGAAATATGGATCATAGACAAAATAGTTGAGAAAGGGAGCAAGGGCATTCTAGAGAGGCACATCACAAAAGAAGGGAGAGTAGGGAATAGCATAGGCATCATAGACGCCATAGACAGTATGATTACGATGAACCCCTACTCGCCACCCGAAGTATGTTAGACATACCAGAGGCTATTAGGATTCCAATAAGGCACCAAAAGGATAGTAGGATCAAAAGATTAGACATGAAAAATATCCCACAATTTTAAGGGGGATACAACACTGATTCTCAAAATCATCTACAAGCATTATATGACGCATGTGCCTTGCAAAATATAGAAAATGAGTGGCAAAAACTCAAGTTGTCTCCATGGACACTGATTAAGGAAATGGAAAGCTAGTACTGGTTTCTAGAACTGGAATCCATTCATCGATGGAGCACCATGTTAGAGCTATTCAACGATAAGTATCAAACGTACTTCCAAGTGTCCAACCTACGTAGGAAAATCCAAGGATGGAAACAAGGAGGACACGAACCTTTGGATGCTACCATGGGTTGATATTACGCATTATTACATCATTGCCCTAGCCATGGTTACTCGTAAAGGGAACAACTACACCATCTCGTGGATGGGCTTAGGTACGAAACACAAAGAACCCTTGGGACTTATGCCCAAGGAAGGCTATCTGAGCTCCAAGCCCATCAAATACAAATATTTTTGGAGCAAGTTTCCAAGAAGGAAGGTGAGTTAAGGAAAAGAAAAAGTGCAAAAGAATACAATAGAGATACTTTCCTCTGAAAGAAGGAAGTTAGATTTTGTGAAGATGAAGAAGAGTCACCACTTGAAGAGATGGTGAATAGGAAGACTTTTCCCATCCAAAAATTTTCATCAAAAGTATTGGCAAAGGTAGATCAATTGTGGAATTCCCTAGATGATAAATTTCAAACCGTTCTAAAAGCAGTAGAGGAAAGTAGTGACCAAGAGAGAAGGGGAAAAAAAGAAGCTGAATATGCACGTAACAAGGGTAAGGGAAAATTTTTCATCATCGAAGAGGTTGTGGATTCAAACACAGACAATGATGGTGGATGTGAGATATGCCAATATGACCATCCTAAGGAGTGTTTCCTAGTAGTGTCACATCTACAAGAGTGTGGGGTGTATGCATTCAACCCATGATTAAACAAATGGCAAGCACCTCAAAGGTTACCTTATCCTCAAGGTAACCCAAGGTAGTTCCACCAAACCTTGACCTATTATCCGAGTGGAACTCCATCATAAATGAATGAACAATATCAACAATGGCAACACCCGTAGTCATGGAGAATGTCATTACCATGTCAATAGTACCCTTACCATCAACCTAACCCATATGGATACTACATTCAACAGCTAATCTCGCCACGTGACTCCATTAGTCACGTCACTCCCCAACCTCACTACCAAATCCATGAATACTATAGAACTCCTTCTCCTAGGGGTGATGTTCCATAAATGTACTATCCTCCACATCTAATTGCACCTTTTCCACCCTTAGCTCCATTACCACCTACTCCAACTATGCAGGGTGAGCTTCCTGCCCAGTCGTAGCAACGTAATGCTACAAGGGTTGTCAACTCTTGACCTACTATTGGTTTGGATAATTGATCAAAGAAGAGACCTTTCTTAAGAACCAATAGTCCAAGCAAGTTCTTACAACCACAAGTGGCCAATTCTCCAAACTCCTTACCACAATTTGAATCTTTGGAGCTTCCTTTGAACCAAAAATCATGCCCAACACATACTGTCATGTTAACCCACACAATCATTGATTGGATCAAAGCTGGTCATCTTCCTAGGAAATTCTTTAATCCTAGAAGTCCTCTTATATATTTGCAAATTTCTAGGAATGAACCTTGCAAAGCTCTTTTGGACTCAGGTTCTTGTGTGAACTTAATCTCTCAAGAAATGTACAAAGCCTGGAACCTACCTCCACTAAAAAAGAGTAACATTCATTTAGATTTGGCCAACCAGTCCATCACTGTCTCATTAGGATTAGTGGAGGACATTGTCACCACTATTTTTGGGTGGTCGTATTCAGCTAATTTCCTAGTGATTCAAGTTAACAACTGTAAGGGAGACTTTCCAATCATAATGGGAAGAGCATGGCTAAGAACAATTGATGTGTGCCTAGGAATACGTGATCTTTCCTTAGCAATCTCAAAAGAAAATATGTTTGGAAAGATCAAGAAGAAGAAAGTTCCATGCATCGCATATAATGACACAAGGTGTAACTGCATGCAAAAGTCCTAGTTTGTACAACATTTAACATTGTCTTCATGCAACAAGTGTGCACAAGTAACAGATATACAAAAATGCCTGTATGCAGCAACCATAAGATAGAAAGGCACCTAGTGGCTGACAATTAACCAAAATAGCAATTCAACTATATGCATGGAACCAACTGAGAGCTTGACTTGTGCCTATATCAATAACATAGATACATTAGAGCAAGTCCATTGCCAACTTCCAAGTCCTAACATTGAAAATACCAATCGGGGAAAGTTGAAAATTCCTGATGAGTTTAAGCGAGAGTCCCTCGAATTAAAACTGTTTTCCACTAGTATGAAATATACATTTCTCCAGAATGGAAAACCAGTGATCATTAACGCTAAGCTCACTCCTCAACAAAAAGAAAGACTACTGAAGATAGTAAATAAATGGTCAAAAACCTTTGCTTGGTCATATCCCAAATTAACTGGAATAGATCCTAGGATATGCCAACATAGAATTTACACTGACCCCTCCATAAAATCTTGATGACAATTGCAAAGGCGACTAAACCCAAAGCTTAAGCAAGTGGTTAAAGAAGAAATTGAACAACTTCTAAAAGTCAAGTTCATCTACCCCATTACTGATAGTGAATGGGTTAGTCCATTAGTCATTGTGCCTAAAAAGGGAGGTAAATGGAGGGTGTGTATAAACTTTAGGCTATTAAACATGGCAATGTTTAAAGACCATTTCCCATTACCATTTGTTGACCAAGTCCTAGATACCATTGCACAGCATTACTACTATAGTTTTCTGGATGGTTACAGTGGATACAATCAAATTCAAATAGCACATGAAGATCAAGCTAAGACTACATTCACAAGTCCTTGGGGGACATTTGCATATAGGTATATGCCATTTGGATTGTGCAACACCCCAGCAACATTTCAATGTTTAGTTTTAAGTATATTTCAGCAGCAAATAGGGAATGGTGTGGAGGTCTTTATGGATGATTTCTCTACCTATATAGCAGACTTTGAACAAGCATTGGACTGATTAGAGCAAGTACTAAAATGATGTGTAGAAACCAACTTAAGGCTCAATTGGAAAAAAAAAGCCATTTAATGGTCCAAGAAGGCGTTGTGTTAGGGCATAAGATTTCACAAACAGGGATAGAGGTAGATCTTGAAAAGATTAAAGTCATCCAAGGAATCACTTGTCAACTTGAAACTATAAAAGATATCTGATCATTCCTTGTACAAACTAGCTATTATAGATGCTTCATCGAGAACTTTTCAAGGATTGCAAAACCATTGGTAGAACTTACAAAGAAGGATGTACCCTTTGAATGGACTAGAGAATGTGAGCTAGCTTTCCAAACCTTAAAATAGAAGCTCGTAGAAACACCCATTCTACAAGTTCCTGACTAGTCCAGACCATTCCACATAATGACTGATGCATCCAACTTTGCTTTAGAAGTCATACTTATATAGCTAGATGACCAAAAACTATCCTATTACATTCACTATGCAAGTCAAATTATTTCTGGTGCACAACTTAACTATACCACAATAGAAAAAGAGTTAATGGTTGTGGTGTTTTCACTAGAAAATTTTAGGCACTATGTATTGGGCTATAAGATATTTGTACACACAAATCATAGTGCAATACGGTTCCTAATGAATAAACCAATGGTGAGCCCTCGCATCATATGATGTCTCATGGTCTTACAAGAGTTCAATCTTACGATGATCGATCATAAAGGCACTGAGAATGTTGTTGCTGATCATTTATCTTAGTTACGATGGGACAACAAAGTGGACGAATATCCAATTTCTAACCATTTCCCTGATGAACTCTTCTTTGAAAGTGTAATAAACATTCAATTACCCACTGATACAAATTGATATAATAGCATTCTCACTTATCTACTTACACAAGAGATACCAAAAGGGCTAGACGTTAAAAAGAAACAACAATTTCTTCACTGAGCCAAATATTTCATGGAAATCAATGGACACCTTTATCAGGTATGTTTCAATGGCTTGGCCTAATGGTGTGTTCCCAATATAGATCAATTGCGAGTTCTCCAAGATGCTCATGAGGGCCCTTGTGGGGGTCATTACACTGGAAGATGAACAACCATTAAAATCTTTCTTGTAGGATATTATTGGCCTACATTATTCTAGGGTGTCATCATTTCATCCAATCTTGTGAGTGCTGTCAATGCAATGGAGGAATGACTACTAGAATGGAGGGTCCAAAACAATGGATTCAACATTTAGAACCCTTTGACATATGGGGTGTTAATTTTATGGGGCCTATCACATCAATGTCCAATGGAAAAGCCTACATTAATGTTGTTGTTGACTATTTTACAAGTGGGCAGAAGCAGCTACTGTTATGGATTGTACATCATCTACCGCTACATGATTTGTTCAACAAAAAATCGTAAATAGGTTTGGCATGCCTCATGCACTTATTTCTGACAATGGTACACATTTCACAAGTGCGACTTTTCAAAAGTTAATGCAATGCTTAGGAGTTGAGCATAAAATAACTACACCATATCACCCTCAAGAAAATGGTCAAGTCGAAGTCACCAATAGGGAAATCATGAGAACCATTAGCAAGTATAGGTGAGACTAGAGCACCAAACTAAATGACGCTCTTTGGATGTACCGCTTCAAATGGAAACTCCCTACAAGCTATTCTCCCTATGAGTTAGTGTATGGTAAAATTTCAACACTTCCTATCCAAGCTAAGCTCCGTACACTATCTACAGCATGTGACCTCAACCTTGACCTCAATCTAGCACAAAAAGAATAGTTAATGAACCTTAACTTGCTAGATGAAAACTGATTAGCTTCCCTATCATCTAATGAACTATACAAGACCTTCAACAAGCAACATCATGACCTAAGAATTAGAAAAGTTAGATACCAACCGAAAGATGAGGTTCTATATTGGAATCCCACACATGCGCCACAATGAACTAAATTTCAAACACTATGGAAAGGACCTTATATCATTCATGAAACTTTTCTTTTAGGGTCCATGATGATCTATAAACCTAAAATCTCGGATAGGAAATTATTAGTCAACATCTAGCAAACCAAACCTTTCCATGAGCCTAAAACAGCTAGTATCAACACTACCTCTATTAATGGACAACCTTGCTCATTATTTCAAATCTCCTCCTTCCAACTCAATCATGGGGGAGATGGCCACTAATGCTAATCATTCTAAGCCCTCAGTTCCTTTGTCTTTTTTATTTTACACATTCTTCATCTTTACTTGTTTCTTTTTACACCATCATTAACATTTTTACTATTTCTTTCTCTATTACATTTTGTTTGAATTACTCTCACTCATCGTATAATAAGTGCTCATGATGGTGGATTGTACTATAATGGTGTTGATCGCTAATGTTTGGTTTTTACCTTTGACTTCTAATGTTGATGCTAAGATATGGTTTCTTTTGATAAAACAGGCAATGATTCCACGTCACCCATTCATCCATACCACTCTATGGTCTCCCTTTATTTTGGAAACATACTATCCCCTTTTCTAAACAAACTTATTAATGAATTGGTGTCTTGGTATTCTTCAAACAAAGGAAAATACAAATGGATTGAAAAGGGTGTGACTTCAAGGGGATTCGACGCATTTTTGCTAGCTATTCTCTTGGGTCCTTGGATTTTTTTCATAGGCTTCCCACCATTCTACTGTTGACTAATATCGGGAAGTTGAATGAATCAAATAAGTCTTTGCATGATGTGGTTCTCACAATAAAAAAAACTAGTGGGAATTCAAAGCACACCCCTTAGACACACTAAAGGAAAATGGGCTATAAGCACTAGTTATGGCACTGGACAGACATGTTAACCATGCCTGAAGGTTCCCTCTAACTAAGGCCCTTCCTCACTTCCTGTTTCTTTATTCCTCTCTTTTTGGAATGGTGGTTGCTTTGTAGAATCATTCTTGCTGCTTCAGGAGGGTAGCTTGGTCAAGTGTGTTGATGTGAGGTCACTAGATGTGGTTAGTTTAATCTGGATTTGGGTCAAATTTTATTAAGTCACCTTAATCACACACTATACAAGGGACTTTACACAACCTTAATTTTGGGATTTCATTCCATTCCATTCTCTCTTTGTGTAATTCTTTCCATACTCCACCTCATTGCCGATTTTATGATTAGTCTATATCTTGGCTGATGCATTATTATTCCTTGGTAAATTCTTGTGGGTAAGTTCTTAACCATTGTTTCCCTATGACATTCCTAGAGCCTACGAACTCTTTGTTTTGTGGGTTTATTAGGGCATTAGGGGCATGAGCCTACTTTAGGGAGGACCCACTAGCATTCCTTTTTGGTGCAACTATTAAGTTCTTTCTCTTAAACATTTCCTACAATCAACTATTTCTTGTTTTACCCATCCATGACATCTATTTTTGTTTTTTCTTTATTGGCTTCACCGTTGTTATCTCTCTCATGTTTCTTATTCTTTCACTTTCCATCCTATTGCTACTAGAGGTTCGCTCTTAGTCATGGGGTCCTGTCGCAAATTTTCCATTTCATTACTGATCTCACCCCTACACCTTGGGTAGTTATCAGTTACAAACCTCTAACCTAGTATTTTCCATACCCACAACCTAGCCAAGGTGCTTCATATTAAGCTAAGGTATCAATTACATCATATCTTATCTATCCTTGCTAATTCATGACTGTGTTGTATGTGCAAATGGTGATCACATGAACAATGGACTAGGATAGGAGGAAGCGCTCAAGATGGACTGGAGCTAGAGCATTTACACAAGGAACAAGCTTGATCATGTGGCCATGGATGAACAATGATGTGCACATTTTTTACATTGACAGCAACGTGCATCATTTTCTTTTCTCTCTCTTCAAGTTGTCGAATGAGGGTCTTGATGTCATTTATGTACAGTGTTCACCACAATGGTCATGAAAACCAATGCTATAATATGTTTGTCGATCTGTTCACCAGGCACTTTGAGTCTATCATTCCATGTCACCATCAGTTGTTGTTCAGTTAATAATCCCATACCTTCCCAATATTTTGTAAGGAACTTGAGGATGAGTTTTCATTTAGTCATGGGGGTATGATGAGCCCCAATATTGGACCCATGATATCTGACCCTCAATATTGGATACGTGATATCAAAGGTGCCAAAGTAATATCAAACATGTGATATCAAACCTTGTCACATTGCCTATAAATAAGAGATGAGGACACTTGATTTCGGGGAGAGTTTTCTTAGTCCCTTAGTTGAACACTTAGAGTTTTCTCTCTCCAGAGTTAGGATTATTTTTGAATGTCTACAGTAGGAGTCATAAAGTGAATGGATCTTTATTCAAGCATTGTGAACTTCAGCACACCTTGTTTCCAGAAATAAATACGAACTTTGTGATAAACCTTGCAACATTCAGAATAGCTTAATTATTTCATTTAAATGTTATTTACTGTTACTCGCTACTCTCATTAGTTAATTAATGTTATTTTATTGAATTGTTAATTATCAATGAATTAGTACACTTAGTACGACCACTTCAAGCATACGTGGAACACTTGGTAACCCAGTAACAACTAGCGTTTTTTAATCCCAATAGTGTTACACTAGTTCAAGATGTGTCTGGCAAATGGGAATGAATGTTGGTGTTAGGACTAGTTAGAGAATAGTTTATTAGTTTAATTAAATTAGTTACTCCCTCATTTCATTTTTCCATTTTAAGCATCAGGAATATAAAACATAAAAAACTATAAAAATCACATACCTCAAGTTTACTTAACCATACAATTGTGTTGTACAAGTAAGCTCGGGAAGACAACGATCGCATAACCCATCCTTGTTCTATGAATGTGCATAAGCACCTAGGCCTTGGAGTTTGAACGGATTGCACGTGAACACTCATAGTCATATGGTTGAGTGTAGGGGTACCTCTCCACTCATCAAACTATCTCTTATACAATCATATTTTGCCCACATATTTATAGCCAATTGATGGGGCCATGGTGGTATGTCATGAGACAAACCTATTTTCATAGAAAATGGAGTAGAAATTGAATGTACATGAGATATTTTGATCACTATTTAATTACATCCATCCATAAATATTTTTATAAAAAAATAACAATGAGGTATTAGCCTAGTGGTATGGATCTTCGCCTTGTAACTCTAGGTCACATGTTCAATTCTGCTAGGTAACATTGAGTTATAAACTTCTATAAATCTTGGGGTGCACCTATGTTTTAGTTATTCTAGATTCTGACATCCCTTTCTATAAAAATGGAATTTCCTATCTTCTTCTATATGATATAATAAATCAAATAAAAATTGCAAGGCTTTTGTCCCTATGTTACAAAATTCTAATTTGTCTTTTCTTAAGCTTTGACTTTTTTTCTTTTGTCTCCATTCTTCTACTTAATTTTGTTGTTCTATATGTAAATATGGCCTTCTACTACATTGAAATTGGGCTTTTTAAATTAATTTCTTCTTCTTACTTAATTCCACAACATGGACATGAAAATTTAATGAGGTGTGGTTGTTCAAAGTGCATGCTATAACTAACAATGACAACTTTATTGGTATTAACAGTTGACAAGGACATTTATTTTCTTACTCATATTTAATTTTCTAATTAATTTATAAATTTAAATCTAAATATTTATTTAATTTTAATCTTCTATAGTCCCCTATGTATGCTTCCCTTTCTCTTTCTAAGTTTCTAACAATGGGATTTTGTGATTTTTTTAAGTTTCAACTTTGATACATTACTATGCATGCTAATTAAATTGTTTAAAAGATTTTCTCTATTCCTTTGGTAACTTTTTTTTGGTTGTATGGGTGAAATTTTTATTTTATTTTATTACTCTATTAATTAACTTCTTATCATTTCTTATTTCCAATAAATATTTAAAGCTAAATCTCCTAATATATTTCATTACTATGCCCTTATTAGTGGTGGTAATATATATTTTACTTATTTGAGCTACTGTCTCGTATCTTAGAGAGGAAAAATACCAAATATGATTTTTGCTTTAAAAATTTTCCTATCACATTTTCCATGTCTACATTTTTTGGAATTTTGACTATGATAATGTTTCAGATGTTGTCCTTGGGTTTTATGTTTTTCATCATTCTTGTCAACATTTTTTGTGATGGAGGTGTAGAATCTCAAGGAACTTACATGAATTTTTTAGCATGTTTTATAAAGAATCAAATTCTAATAATGGTGTTCCTTGAATTCAAGGCCATGACCACATCAACTCAAATAATCTCATGCCTTGGTGATGGGACTAGCTAAAAGAAGACTCAGAGGTTCCCAATCTCATTCCTAAGTACCAACTAGGAACATTCACAATAACAACTACTTGAAACAAAGCTAAATGACCCATTGGTAGATCCTATTGATCTAGAGAATACCTAGAAGAAGGTTGGGACACATGCAAGCAAGTTAGCACCATTAGTGCAACTGAGAGGGAAAGAAACTATTGGACATTGTGGTAAGTGTGAGAACTGATGTAGAACCTAAGTAGGATTCTCCAAGTGAGGATGATAAGCTTAGAAGAGAAATATCAAAAATATCTATCACACCCTTAGTACATATTAAGCATGCCATCAATTATTTTGGCACAACCACCATCTCACAGTGCTTCCTCTTGAGGTGTCAATTCTATGTTTTATCTTCTGTCATATTTTGTTATAACTCCTCTGTGTTGATCACAAGTCAAGTTATGTCTAATTTAAGTTTTATTTTTGTAAGCTAAGAGACTAGTTTAATTTAGTCATGGGGAAATGATGAGACATCCATTAGCAATTATATATATTTTTGTAAGCCTGGATGCATAAAGTTATTATTCCACACTAATTTTATAGTCTATGTATGTTTCAAAGTATGGTGGGACATCAATGATGTGGCATACCTAGTGGTGCATGCCTAGGGGTGATACCCTAGTAACTACACCCATTTCTAATGCATGGTGATGCATGCCTAGGGGTAACACCCTAGTGGAAACATCCATGCCTAATGCATCGTACTACATTCTTGGTGGCAACACTTTTGGTGCATCCCCACATGTTGTACATTAACACCTTGGTGTTGCAACCATGGTGTCAAAGAACAACTTCCATTACATAGCTAAAAACAATATATATCTAAGGAAGAAAGCTTAAATAATATTTTATTTCCAATTTTATTTGATATAAGAGCTTCATCCCCTCTATTTCATAAGTGTGAAATTTATTTCTTTGGTATTTTTTAAATCATCACTTCACTATGCAACAAGACTCTATCATACTACTACCATGCTTTTATAGCTCAAAACCATTTGGGTAACACAGAGTCAAGTGTTTACATAAAGAATAAAGCTCATCTTGATTTCATTAAATTTTTCAATTTTATTTTATTGAACCTTGATAATGGCATCTTATTAATTTATTTATTTATTAAATTTAAAAATTCTAATTAAATTAATTTTCATAAGTAGAATAGCATAGTTATGTGAAGCTTACAATGATTTATCCTTATCCAAGAAGATCATAGCTATATGAAATGATGTTGGATTATTGAAGGTGTGACTATGGAGACTTTAGCACTTTCATGTGTTAGTGTCACACCTATCCCATAAGGGATCATAGTACAATTTTCATGTATGTTAGATTTCAGCATTGCACCTATTACGCAAGGGATTTTAACACAAAGGTAGGATGTACTTCCTATCTATATGCAAATGTTATACCTATCCCACAAGGGATTGTAATGAGTTTTTATTATTGTTTTAGTTTTTATATATATTCATAAATTACATAGATATTAGAAAATTGAAAAATCATAAAAATATTATTTTCCTATCATGGAAACAAGGATTCTTTCATTGTATTATATGTATTATAACATTCTTATTCATTAAGTGCAATGATACACACAAGTAAACTTTACAATTCACTCTCCCATCATCTTTAGTGTTAACAGCAAGTTCTCTACGTGTACCGTTGATAGACCTCTTGTAGTCTTAGCCAAGGATGCCCCTATTAGTTGTGGTTCCATGATGCTTCTACTAGCATAATGGATGTCTTAGTGCTACTTCTTGTTATCATATTCCATTAATACAATACATAATGCATACTCTAATGTATTTTTCATAATATAAAAAGGACATGCCTAATCTAGACTCTAGAACATAGGGGCTTGTATCAACCTCTCTTTTAGGCATCAAAAGACCTTTCCATATTCAACATTCTAGTAAAATGGTATATCTTTCTTCATGAACTCAAATGATAATCTAACTATTCTAAAAAAAATTTGATGAACCTTTGATAATAGAAAATATTTCCAAGGAAAGATTATACCTTTTTGATGATCATGGAAACCTATGTGATGTTCTGAATAATACAAATCTTCTCAAGACTTACTTTAATTCCCTTGTGAGAGATTTTGTGGCTAAGAATAATATCCTTAATAACCATAAGTTGGAAATTCTTTCTATTTAGCTTCAGTGTCACCTTACAACAATGTAAAATTACTTCAAGCTTATAGAAGGATTCTTGAAAAGTTTTTCCATAAGTAAAAAATCATCCATGAATACTTTCATGCTCTCATCAATGTAATTTGATGAATCATTATTGTGTCACATTGATGGACCCCTGTTGATGTGGCCTTGTTGATGGGGCCCCATCTACATGGTATTTCCCCATCAATGGGGCCACATTGACATAGCATTTGCTATGTCTATGGGGCCCCATTCACATAGCACTATAATAAAGTCTATAAATATGTGTTCACCAGCCATGTTTAGGGAGGTCAAGTCATAGTTGTAGAAGATCTCTTGTAGTTTTGTCATTTGAGAGTTAGAATGTTTCTCTAAGTGCCTGCAATAAGAGTCAAAATGTGTACGGATCTTTATTCAAGCACTATTGTACCTAAATACACCAATGTGAATGGCAATAAATACGAGCCTTTTGATCAAACCTTGTAGCACTTGGAATAGATTAATGATTCATTTATGCATTTATTATTTTCATTAATTATGCAATTAATTAAGCTAAATTATACTTCAAGTAATTAGTTAATTAATTAAGCTAAATAGATTAAACACATAAGTACAACCACTTTGAGCATAAACATGTATTTGCCTGGTAATCCTAGCAATGTTATTGCTTGGTTCGTCCAGTAGCATAATGCTTGGTAATCCTAATAGTGGATACATGGGTTTAGGACATGTACAAAAAGTGGGACCAGATGCTTATGTTAGGACTAGTTAAAATTTAGTTAATTAGTTAAATTAAATTGGTTATTAAAGTACTTCATTTCTCTATTTTCAAGAACTAGGAGCTTAAAACATAAAATAATAAAAATCATATGCCTCGATTACACTTAACCATACTCTTGTGCATCACAAGTGTAACTGAGAAGACAAAAAATGACTATTAGGGTAAGGTTCACTTCCTAGAAGACTAGTGTACTGGAAGATATAGAGTCCATAGAATTCAACTAGATCACGCATCAATGCTTCATGATTCATATGGTTGGGCATAGGGGTACCTCAACTGCTCATCATTAGCACCATTGTCAAGGACACTTTTATAATGATTGGGAAGTTCTCCTTACAATTCTCAACCTTGATTACTAGGAAATCGACAGGATAAGACCACCCATAGATAGTGGTCACAATGTCTTCTACTAGTTCCAATGGAATAATAATGGATTGATCTACCAATTCCAATTGGATATTTCTCTTCTTAAGAGGCAGCAAATTCCAGGTAATATATATCTCATGAGAAATCAAGTTCACATCAAAACTTAAATCAAGAAGAGTTTTACATGGTTCATTTCCAGCAATTTGCAAATAGATAAGAGGACTCCTATGAATAGCTAATTTCCTAGGAAGGTTACTAGCCCAAATACAATTAGATATGACATAAGTGAGCATAACAGTATGGATTTTAGGTAGCATTTGGTTTGAATGGTTTCCAATGGGATAGTTTGTAGAGGATGAGATAGGAGTAGGGTGACTAGCTGCTTGAGTTTGTAAGAGCTTCATAAGGTTGTTGGGTTAGAAAAATGGTCTTTTGTAAGCATGAGGTTTTGAACCACTTAGTTGATTAACTGATTTTAGATTGATGGCCCTAGTAGCATTGCTTTGTTATGGCTAGGTTGGAAGTTCACCTTACATGGATGAAGTAGGTGGTAGCTATGTCAAGGGTGGAGGAATAGGTGTAGGAATGTGGTATCCCTCCTAAAATGTGGAAAATAAGTTCTATAGTATTTAGAAGGATAGTAGTGATGTTGGAAAGGAGAAATATGATTGGAAGAGTCACAAGGAGACAAGGTTTGCTGAAGTCACATAGTCTTGTCATTGGTATTTAAAATCTAATCATCAAGAAGAAGTGTATGTATGGTCAACACATATTTAATTTTTAAATAAACATGTACAAATATTATACTTTGTTGAGTAATATAATTGATTAACCGAATAGATAAAAACTTAAGGAACAAGCTATTTCTAACCCATACTGATCTTAACCTGGTACCATTCATCCTCTATGAAGACCTTAATATAAAAGTTAGAAGTAGTATTTATTAACTCTTAAAATATGAATATGTAAAAGAACCCTTGGAAGATGAACCTAATTTGAAGAGAATGTTCTCATTAATTCAATATGTAATTTCATTAGTTAGTGTATATTCTTCTTAATTTAAATCTCTAATAGACAAGTTGATGAGCTGCAAGGTACCACGCTCAACCATATGAATACGAGCATTTCACGCATGATCGGGTCAAATTCCAAGGACTAAGTGCTTATGTGCCCTTGTGGAACAAGGATGGGTTGGTTGATCGTTGTCTTCCCAAGCTTACCTGTACGTCACAATTATATGGTTAAGTAAGCTTGAGGCATATGATTTTTATAGCTTTTCTATTTTTATGTCCTACATTAGTAGGGAAGGAGAGAGGTAACTAAGTTACTAATTTAACTTCACTACTCATTAACTAAGTTCTAACTAATCCTAACACTAGCATCCATTCCCACTTGTTGTACACATCTTGAACCAGTGCAACACTGCTAAGATTACCAAACACTAATCATTACTGGGTTACCAAGCATTACATGCATGCTCGAAGTGGTCGTGCTTGTGTAATCTAACGATTTTCTTAATTGTTCAAAATGAATTGTTGTGCTAATAAAATAAATGTAAAGTGCATAAAATAAGATAAAATAAAATAAATGCATAAGAAAATAAAATAAAATAAATGTGTAAGAAAACAAATCTCAAGTTCTGCAAGGATGAATCAAAGAGCTCTTCTTTATTGCCATACACAATGTGTGCTCAGGTACATAATACTCAAATAAAGATCCATCCACACTTAGCCCTATTGCTATGAGCACTTGGAAAATACTCTAACTTTCAAACAGACTACAAGAGTTTCACTACTTGACTACTGAAAGACTTCCCCCCTAATTGTATGCTTGGGCACTGTATTTATAGGCTTGGGAGTAACTACTCTAATAATTAGAGTAACCGCTCTAACAATTAGAATAACTACTAAAGTAACTGCTAGAGTAACCTCTCTAATAATTAGAATAACTGCTAGAGTAACCACTCTAATAATTAAAATAACTGCTAGAGTAACCGCTAGAATAACCACTATAATAATTAGAATAACTGCTAGAGTAACCACTCAAATAATTAGAGTAGCTACTCTCATCATACCCCCATAACTAAATGAAAACTCATCCTCATGTATAGAAGAAAAGAAACAAGTTCTTTATAAAATATTGGGAAGGTATGGGATTATTTACTAACTGACAATTGACAATGGAATGGGATGATAGACTCAACGTGCCCAGTGAACGGATCAATAAGCATATTACAACATTAGTATTCATGACCATTGTGGTGAACACTCATACATAAATGACACCCAAGTTTTTATTTGGCAGCTTGTAGAGAAAGAGAGAGAAAGAAAATGAAGCGTGTTTCCACTAATGCTAAAATTGCACCTTCCATTGTTTATCCATAGCCATACCACCAGACTTGCTCCTTTTGTAAATGCCCTAGTTTCAGTCCATCCTGAGTGCTTCCTCCAAACCCAATCCATTGTTTGTATGATCACCATTTGAACACTCAAGATAGTCACAAATGAGCAAGGATAGATAAACCACAATGCAATTGATACCTTTCCTTGATATGAAGAGCATTTAGTGAGTTGTGGTTATGGAAGAAACTAGTTCAAAGATTTATCACGGGTGACTACCCAAGGTGCAAGGATTAGGCAAATAGTAAAATGGAGAAAATTGAAAAATTTGTGCCAGGGCCCCCACGACTAAGAGTGAACCTCTGGTAGCTATAAGATGGAAAAATATGAGGAACAAGAAAGATGGGAAAAAAGAACAACTACAACACCAATAAAATGGATGTCATGGATGGGGATGAAAAAAGAGGTGATTGATTGTAGGAAATGTTTACGGAAAAGAACTTAACAATTGCACCAAAAAGGAATGTTAGTGGGTCCTCCCCAAAGCAGGCTCATGCCTTTTATGCCCTAACAAACCCACAAACCAAAGAGTCCATAGGCTCTAGGAATGTCATTTGGAAGCAAGAGTTAAAATCTTACCCACAAGAATTCACCAAAGAAAAACAATGCATCAACCTAGAACGAACTAATGATAAAATTGGCAATGAGGTGGAAAATGGAAAGAAAGATGGAGAGGAGAGAATGGAATGGAATTCTAAGAACAATGTTCTATAAAGCCCCTTGTGTATTTCATGGTTAAGATGACTCAGTAGAACTTCATCCCAAATCTAGACTCAAACCAACCACATTCAATGACCTCACATCAATACACCTGGTCAATCCATCCTCTTGAAGCAACAAGAATGCCTTCACAAAGAGTGACCACCATCCCAAGGAGAGAAAGATGGAGAATTGGGAAGTGAGAAAGGTCCTTAGTTAGAGGGAACCTTTAGGCATGGGTAACATGTCTTTCTAGTTTCATAACTAGTTCTCGTAGCCCATATTGCTTTATTATGTCTAAGGGGTGTGCCTTGAATTCTCACTTTTCTCCTTTCTTTTCTCTCTTTTTTTTTTTTTGTGTGAGAACCACACCATGCAAAGACTTATTTTTATTCACTCAACTTCCTAATTTTTGAACAATGTTAGAATGGCAGAAAACCTAAGAAAAAAGCATCCAAGCACCCAAGAAAATGGCCAGCACAAATGCATCGAATCCCCTTGAAGTCACATCCTTTTCATCCTTTGACTCTTTCCTTGGTTTGAAAAGTACCCAACCACCAATTCATTAATAAATTTACTTAGAAAAAGGGGACTATAGAGTTCCAAGCCTAAGGAGACCATAGAGTTGTATGGATGAGTGGACGGCATTGACTCATTGCATGTTTTACCAAAAGAACCATATCTTAATATCAACATCATAATTCAAAAGTAAAAACCAAACATTAGCAATCAATATGATATAATGCAATCCACCATCATGAGCACTTATTGGATGATGAATAAAAGTAAATCAAGCAAACAAAGAAATAGTAAAAACATGAACAATGGTATAAAACAAAAATAAGAAAAGTTGGAAAAATGTGTAAAAAAATTCAAAAAGAATTGAGGGCCTAAAATGGTTGACATAGGTGGCCATCTCCCCCACGACTGAGTTGGAAGGAGGAGATCTGAAATAGTGAATAAGGTTGTCTATCAATAAAGGTAACATATGTACTAGCTGTCCTAAGCTCATGGAAAGGTCTGGTTTGTTGTACATTGAACAATAGTTTCTTGTCTAGGCCCTCAGGTTTTTATATTGTCATGGCCCCTAAAGGAAAGTTGCATAAATAATATAAGGTCCTTCCCACAGTGTTTGAAATTTATTACATTATGGCACATGTGTGGGATTCCAATAGAGAACCTTATCTCTGAGTTGATATTTAACTTTCCTAATCCTTAGGTCATGATGTTGTTTATTGAATGCCTTGTGCAACTTGTTAGATGATAGGGTAGCTAGTTGGTTTTCATCTAGCAATTTAAGGGTTGGTAACTATTATTTCTATGCTAGATCAACGTCAAGGTTGAGGTCACATGCCATGGATAGTATATGGAGCTCAGTTTCAATGGAAAGCATTGGTAATTTACTGTACACTAACTCATAGGGAGAGTAGCCTGTAGGGAGTTTCCATGTGGAGCAGTATGCCCAAAGAGCATCATTTAGTTTAGTGCTCCAGTCTCACCTAAACTTGCTAA
>MNCI01027891.1:141434-163517 GCA_015680685.1 Gnetum montanum | reverse complement strand
ACTGCTACAGAAAAGATCGAAACATGGGACAGATTTAAGGCAGCACTGATCAAACAATTCCATCCTGGGAACTCTGAATGGGTAGCTAGAACCAAGCTAGAGACCCTAAAACATTCAGGGAAGCTTGAAGATTATATCAATAGCTTCCAAGAACTCATGTTGCTGATTCCCGATATGGGAGATCGGGATCATTTTTTCAAGTTTGTAAATGGGTTATAGCCATGGGCGCAGATGGAGTTGCGTCGAAGAGGCATTGACTCCCTCATAGAGGCTATTGCGGCTACTGGCACTTTTCTGGACTTCAAGGCAACGAAACTAGATAAGGGCAAGCCTGGGAAGGGAAAGCATGTCATGCCCTCCCACTCTTAGAGAACAGATACAGGTTCCATCAAAGGTGGAAATACATTCAAATCGGTTCAACATGGCAATCGTCCAATGGGTGGCCCTCCAGGAAACCAAGGCTCTGAACAAAAACGTAAGGATACAAGGAGCAAGTGGCAACCTGGGGCCAAGAAGAAGCAATTTATGGGAGGTGCCTTTAAGGGGCCAATTCAATGCTTCTTGTGTCGAGGAAACCACCTAGCAAGAAATTGTCCCCTGAGTTCAGGAAGGACTAAGAATAGACAAGAGCCAACTCCAGGGAAACAACTGACGGCACTGGATTATCGCCCTAACCCATGCCTTCAGATTACTGATGGAAGCACATCGGGGGAACAACAAAGGCTAGCAATTATGATGGAGTTGTTTGGCATGGTTACGTAGAGGTCAGGAGCTGGAAACTCCCAGAGTACTAATCCTGAAAATTTACATCAGGTTCAATTGGCCCCAATCACTGTGAACTCAAGTCAGATAAGTGCCCTCATTGATAATGGGGCCAATCACAATTACATGGTTCTAGCCATGGCGAAAGACTTGCAGCTAAAGATGGAACCAGTCCAAGCCTCCTGCAAACTAGCCAAGTTCAGGCCCCTTCAGTGCATCGGGGTATGTCGTAGTGTCCCCATTCAAGTGGGCTCATGGCAAAGAGTTCTAGATTTTTCAACTCTAGATATGGACTTCTTTCAAGTCATTTTGGGGCAAGAATTTTTACGCAAGGCCAAAGTTTTCATAGCTTCACACTTAGACCTGATCTTTATTTCACATAAAAGCTCTCCATGCCTAGTTCAAACTCATGGAGCACAGATGGGAAAGGATGAGGGCTCTAGCCCTCAGATTGTGTCACCAATGGTGATGAAATGCTTGGCCAAGGATCCTACCAGGAAATTTCTGCTGGCTATGCAAATGGGTGATCCTTCCGAGGCTCGTGGATCCCAAACTAATATTGACCCATGCATAGCACAGGTGCTAGATAATTTTAAAGATGTGATGCCACCTAAATTACCAGAAAGTTTGCCACCTTGGAGAGCTGTGGATCATAAAATAGAATTGCAACCAGGTACTAATCCTCCTATCCAAAGGCCATATCGCTTAATAGGACCAGAATTGGGGGAACTGAAGAAGCAGCTTGAAGGTTTGATGTCCAAGGGATATATTCGTCCCTCAAAATCCCCTTATGGGGGCACCGGTGCTATTTGTCACCAAGGAGGATGGAACGCTACAACTCTGTTGTGATTACAAGTTGATGAATAAACACACAATCAAGAACAAGTACCCAGTACCACTCATTTCTGATTTGTTCAATCAATTGGCAGGGCCCCGGTATTTCACCCGGCTAGACCTCGGACAAGGGTACTACCAGGTTCACATTACAAAAAGGGACAAAGAAAAAACTGCATGCGTAACTCGATATAGGTCATATGAGTGGACAGTAATGCCCTTTGGGCTTTGCAATGCACCAGCTACATTTTGTACCTTGATGAATGAGATATTTCAACCATTCCTAGACAAATTTGTGGTCGTCTATCTCGATGACATCTTGATATATAGCCAGGCAATGGAGGAACATGCCCTCCACTTGCAGATGGTCCTTGAGATGCTACGAGAAAATCGTCTATACATTAAGAACAAGAAATGTGAATTCTACTGCTTGGAGCTAAGATTTCTGAGACATCTTGTAGGGTAGGGGCAGGTAAAGCCAAATCTGAAGAAGGTAGAGGTTGTGCATCAATGGCCCGCTCCCACTAATGTGCACGAGGTCAGACAGTTTATGGGGTTAGCCAGCTTCTATCGGAAATTCATCAGAAATTTCTCAAGTATCGCTGCTCCCCTGACCAATTTGCAAAAGAAAGAAGTTGCATGGCAATGGGATTCAAATTGTTAACAAGCCTTCGAGAGGATCAAAGAAGCTTTAACCTCCCATCCAATGTTGGCATTGCTTGATTTCTCAAAACCTTTTGAGGTTCATATGGATGCCAATGAGAATGCAATTGGGGGCATGTTACCACAAGAAGGTCATACTGTCGCTTATGAGAGTCGGAAGCTGAATCAAGTAGAGCAAAGATGGCCATTCCATGAAAAGGAAACATTCGCTATTTTCCATTGCTTAAGAGCATGGAGACACTACTTGCTAGGAAGTTGTGTCCTCATAAAGATAGATAATCTGGCCACTAGCTACTTGCTGAATCAAATGAAGCTAAGGCCCAAATAGGCTCGATGGTTGGCCATGTTGTCTGAATTTGATTTGCAATTGACTTACCATCTTGGAAAGGAGAACATGGTGGCAGATGCATTGAGTTGTTGTCCTCAACCTGCCTCCCAATTCTTTTCTATCACTAGGTCACAGACTTCACACGTTCCATGTGATAAAGTGTTGTTGGCTAAAATTCAAGATGGCTTAAAAAGGGATCCTCATATCATTGATCTAATGAAGCTGATAGAAACTAGGCAAGCACCACAGTTCAAAATGAGGGATGGACTGCTTTGGTTTCAAGATAATTGGATATGCATTCCAGATTGGTATGGCCTACGCAAGGAGATAATCCGAGAATGCCATGACACACAGTGGGCTGGGCACCCTGGACAACAAAGGACCTTGGTACTTATTGAGAGAACCTTCTTCTAGCCAAAAATGTATCGAGATGTGATTTCTTATATTCAAAAGTGTCTAGTGTGCTAGTAGGTTAAGGGGTCGATGAAGCGTCCAGGTGATCTTCTGCTGCCCTTGGAAATCCCTCCATTTCCGTGGGCTACAATGTCTATGGACTTCATCACAGAATTACCAAATATTTAAAGCTTAAGCAGTATAATTGTGGTGGTGGACAAATTTTCCAAATTTGCCATATTCATTCTATGTCCATCATAGTGCTCAACTAAGGACACAACAACATACTATTTTGACACGGTGGTTCGATATTTTGGGTTACCCATGAGCATCATTTCAGACCAAGATCCAAGATTCACAAGTGCTTTCCGACGAGCCTTATTTGGCATGATGGGTACCACCCTTAAACTATCAACAAGCTTTCATCCGCAGACCGATGGTCAAACAGAACGGATGGTCATACAAGCTTTCAGGCCAGGTATGGAAGGACATCAAGTGGTCTATCATTGCAACATGACAGAACACACCAACCTTGGGACACATGAGTTCTAGGGCATCCCCTGACTCGTTTGATCCAAAGGTCTAGGGGTCTCAAGTTCAACATAGCTCCTTGTCTATTTGAACCTTAAGCCCCATCGGCCAGGTATGGAATGATGGATAGGCCAAGTCTTGAGGGGTGATGCTCTTGACTTGGGTGTCAAATGCTAGGATGAGTCTAGATCCTAGGAAGACAGTCGAGTTCCACAAAAATGCTTTACGGTCTTAGGCCATAGCAGTTGGACCTTCCAGAACCAAAGATCCCTTCAAATTTAACTCAGAATAGCATGAGCATACTTCCCCAGAATTGACGGAATCCTCCCTTGATTTTGATGTAGCAGCCTCATGGGTTACCCAGGCCATGCTCCAAGGTCATTACTCATTTTAAGCGGGGGAGGATTGTGAGAGAGGTAGCAGGGTTGGTGGTGGCCTGCCACATCCCGCACGGTTCAAGGGCCGTGGGGGCACAAGGGNGGCTACAACCTACCTCATCACCCCACTCGGTAGGACCTTGCCTGGGAGGGTTGCGTAGTTCAACTCTGCGTTGGGGTGTTTTTGCCAAGTGTGTCATGGGATGTACTATGGGATCTTGTGTGCGCTCCTTGGAGCGTGACACCAACTACCAGCACACGGTGATGAATTTGGAGGGTTCAGCTAGTAGTCCCCGTGGTGTCCACGTGAGTGGAGCAAGGGAGTGCTATCTAGTTTGTTAGCGTATCACGAATATTGAATATGAAACACCGCTCAAGAGACATGCTAACACTAACACATTGTTTGTTGGCATGTGTTTCAAGAATGTTGATTGTTGAGGCGTATTTCTCTTGAGTTTCATCCCGATTCAGAATCTGCTTGGGAAACTCTTGGGGTGCCAAACAACATATCCAAGGACAATGTTGTTACAGTTTTCTTTCCTTTTTTCTGCTTTTTGCCTTGATTTTTTGTCCCTTTTCAATTTTCAATCAAAGCATGCATTCAAAAGCACAAGAGTAAAACCACTAAATATATTAGTGAAACGTCAAATAATAACTCTGCCAACATCTAATATTTGCTATACCTAAAGGAGATTTTCCTCTTATGGGTCCTTTGCATGCTGAACAATCTAAACTGACCCCACTAAGGATACTTTTGAGTCAATATTGAAATAAGTTCTGATTTTCAAATACCTTTAGATCATAAATTTCTTTCTTCAAATAAATCTAGGATAGCTAAAACTAATGGAGCCCTACCAGAGAAAAAGTGATAGAAAGGGCACTCCATGGGCATGGAGCACTGCTTTGATTAACTAAATGAAGCTGAAGCTGAAACTATGTTTAATTACATTTGAGAACCTATAGGTCTATTAGACTAGTTCAGTTTCAGCAATTTTTAGCACATTGCTTGTATATCTCAACAGTGACCTATTAGAATTAAATCTATGACTCATCAAATGAAAGCCACATGCCTTTACTAAATAAATAATCATTAATCCCCTAATAACACATTGTGCATGTACCGTTCAAAAAAGGAAAAGAAACAAACAAAGAGAGATAACAGCTTTAATTGAGATACACATTTGGCAAAAATCCAACAGAAATTGGATGATGGGCAAACAGCCTTCCAACTCAAGCAGAAAGGGAAATCAAGTATTTATTACATAAACTAAAATATTGTGATTAGAGGTAGAATTGTTTTGTAAGATAAGATCATAATGGTCTTCCTCCTTTTTTAAAAGAGGTAAAAGTATAAAATAGAACAACACAGATTACAGCCCCACCAAATCAACTTGACAAATTTATATAGACAAAAGGAAATACCTGTAAATTCACAGACTTTGTCTAGAGTTAGTCCTGAAACTTTTCTTGCTTCTGCAAATCCAATAGATAACTCCTCATTTATCTGAGAAGTGATGTTCCTTTTTATATCTCCTTTACTCTCTCTAAATTCTGCATGTAACATGGGTAGAAGTTCAACTTGCTATGCATAAAAATAATAGAATAAGTGAATATGAAATTAGGTTAAAACGTACATAATGAGTTTGAACACATGTAATAACTTTTTATACCAGTAATAAAGCCTTTCAACAGTTTTGAAGTTGTTAGAAATTGTCTCTTTTGCCCATTCCACAGGGTACTTGTGCCTTCAACAGCACCACAGTCCCTCCATTTGTCATTACATTTATACATAACTAAATGGATATCGTACTTTGATCAATTTTATTATACTATTTCACGATGGATACATGCCTAAATATGTTTTTTACCAACCAAATTAGTACTCTTCACATCTAAAAATAATATATTCAAAATTTCCAAATAAAATGCAGGCAATTGCAATAAACTCAGTTTTGTTTCTATTAAACTCCAGATGTATCACTCCTACATAATTTTGTACATTAGGTAATTTTGTACATTAGGTGTTGTGCTCCATGGGCTGCACTGGGCTGCACTCTGGAGGCATATCCAACAATCATATATTCAAAATTTCCAAATAAAATGCAGGCAATTGCAATAAACTCAGTTTTGTTTCTATTAAACTCTAGATGTATCACTCCTACATAATTTTGTACATTAGGTGTTGTGCTCCATGGGCTGCACTGGGCTGCACTCTGGAGGCATATCCAACAATAATATATTCAAAATTTCCAAATAAAATGCAGGCAATTGCAATAAACTCAGTTTTGTTTCTATTAAACTCCAGATGTATCACTCCTACATAATTTTGTACATTAGGTGTTGTGCTCCATGGGCTGCACTCTGGAGGCATATCCAACGCCAAAGTCAAAAGCTACATCCGGATGGGGAGGGGAACACTGAGTAGCAGGTGAAGATGGAAGCAAGCTTCAAGGAATTTCAGCAAGTGGCAGCCTTTGTTGCCACTGAGCACAATAGGGCTGTGATGGATACCATTCATAACCAGGAGAGGCACTGTTGTAGATGCTCGATGCTTCCTATGCATCTTTAGGTTGTTTGTGGGTGGGGTGACTTGTTTGGTGTAGCCTAGGTGTGGTCATTTGGAGGGTTTTGGCTTTTTTGTCTTTCTTGTTACACTCATTTTTGGGATGGGAGAAGATGTTGTCTCCCCATCTTTTTTGGGATATTCATATGTTGTACATAATTTGTTTTATTTAATTTTTCTTAAATGAACCGGGCCATTGCAACCAAAACCACCATTGCAAGCAAAACCTGCCCCTTTCAAGTTAGGAACTAGTTAGCCCCATGCCAATCCGATGTTCCATCTTCTACACCAGCTTGGACCACGTATGATTTCTCCCCCACTCAAACAAGGGAATGCCTAAATAGGAGTCATGCACCATACCCTGAAGACTCCCCAACACTTGTGAGATTCTGCTCCCTACCTAGGCATCAGCGTTAAGCAAGTGAAGGGCCACATGCCATGATTAAGGTCTAATCCTATCTACAAAGCCATGCGTTTGAGAGTACAGTGAATCACCATAGGTTGCAATACGACCGCCCTAAAAAGAAACATAGTGTCGTTGGCATAGTGCTCTACTAAGCAGCTCACACCTACAATCTCAAGCCCTCTAACACCCTCTGCATTGCAATATAACTGCAAGGTATCCATTGTAATGATAAATAGTAGAGGAGAATGTAGATCACCCTACCGAAGACCTCTACCAGGGGAGGAGAACCCCCAGAGCTTCCCACCAATGTTTAAAGAATACACTCCCAAAGCCTATAATTGAATACACAAGCTAACAAAACTAGGATTAAAACCTTTGTTAATCATAATCATGGAAAGGGCCTCCCATGTTTAAAGAATACACTCCCAAAGCCTATAATTGAATACACAAGCTAACAAAACTAGGATTAAAACCTTTGTTAATCATAATCATGGAAAGGGCCTCCCAACTTCCCATATCGTAAGCTTTTCTGATGTCAAGTTGCAGGCATATCATAGGAAAATCTGCCTCCCTCATGGCATGAAGAACTTCTTGCATTAGGATCACTTGGTCCTATAAGAATCTACCCCTTAATGAAGCCCACCTAATGCTCCCCTACCAACCTCAACATCATCAAAACCAAACATCTTACCAACATCTTGGTGAGAACTTGAAGCAAAATGCTACATTTCAATTGAAGAATTATGTCATATTTCAAGGTGGTCTGATTCCACTCAAAGATGGGGGATTTCCTATTTGGTATTTGGATGGTAATGATATAATTAGCTTCTTTCTTTTTCTCTTTTGAAAAGAAGCAAGGATTATACTACGTTACTAAAAGGGTACAATGAACAAAACCATCATTGTACAAAATGAAGCCAGAAAAAAGGCTTCCTCCTAGCCTTCCCCACTACAAGCTAACATAAAAAGACAAAGACTAGAATGCAAAACAATAATCACATTGGTCAATCCTATACATAAATGGCATAAGATGCCACATTGACAAATTATTCACAAAATTACTTGGAAGAAGACTCCTAAGCCCCAAGCGCAAAGATATGAAACTAGATAACAAAGAAAGAGTAAACACAAACCTCATAGTTAATAAAGGTAAATCACTAAGAACAACCAAGTGGTCCTGGTATACCTATGCATGACAGGAGACACAATTCTTGAAATACTTGTTGATGAGACTTGATATGTCACGTAGCTAAGTCATTGGGAAATGATGAAACTTCATTTTGTTAAGTGTATCAATCAGTTGAGATATTGCAAATGCTATATCGTAGATGGTACATCACATCTGCGTTGTAGCATCCTTGTCAATGCATCTCAGTTGGCTGCTACATTGTAGATGCTATATCGCATCTGCTATAACTTAGCTATGTCAATGCATACCCATTCATGCAGCCAAATGCATTAATGTGTCCCCATCAACACAATGTCTGTATTTTCCTATAAATATGCAAGCACCCATCGTGTATTTGGCACCATTTGATCAATAAAGTAGCCACACTCTTGCAATTTTTTTTCATAATCTTAGCAACTAGTCAATGAGTACCTGCAGTGTGGATTTGAGTCAATTATACAGTGTCTTATTCGAATGGCATTCTACCTGGACACATTCCATGAACGACAATAAGATCGAGATTGATTCAAAATCATTGTAGCACTTTGACTAAGAATGGATTTACTTTCAATGCAATTTACTTTCTATGTACTTGGCTAATATGTACGTTTCCATGCATGTTAATCAATCGACGGAATGCACACAACTAGTTTCAAACATAAACACATATTCACTTGGTAATCCTAGCAGCGTTATTGCTTGGTTTGCCTAGTAGCATAACAGTTGGTAATCCCAGCAATGGGTATGTGAGTTCAGGACATGTATGACAAGCCAGGAACAAACATTCATCACCCTTAGGATAGTTTAAGATTTATTTTTATTATTAATTAGTTTAAATAATTAATTTCTATATTATTATTCAAATAGATTAAGACTCACACAACATCATAATCATATGTCTCACACTGGACTAAACTATAGGTGAAAAAGCTACCACCAATCCAAGTGAGAAGACAGCGACCTGCGATCAATGTTTAACAATTTACATACCACACCAGTTCCACCCATGGAATTCAACCGAATCGCATGTACATGCTTTTGATTCGTATGCTTGGGCATAGGGGGTACCTGCTGCTCATCATTGGCATCACTGCCAAGGACGATGTTAGTGATCTAGAATAGTTATATTATAAACAATTTTTGTAAAAGCATTAATGATTTATCTTTTAGAAAATATTAAGATTTTAAGTCACATACACATAATTAATTAAAACCATGTCTCCTTCACATAGGGCCTATAGTCCATCACACAATGAGAACACTGATAGTAGTAATGATAGGATCTATATTGAAGAGAATTGGGGTGAAACACTATAGGCAAGGCTCTCATATGCTCATTCTGATCCTTCCTATATTCAAGAACTACACTCAACTATCACGAACAACCCAAAAGGAGATGGAACCAATCTGAAAACAAGGAGGGCCTCAAGGCCTAGGACCTCCTCCAAACCTAGAAGAGATGAATAGGGGATGATATAAACACCATGGCAATTCTCCTAGTTTACCATCTTCCTCTTCATCTTCAACATCTAGTTCTAACATAGACGAACATATGTACAGAAATAGAAATACACTAAGGGATCAATATGAAGATAGAGATGAAAATCAAAGACAAGATACAAGGTATCAAATGGAGCATAGATTAGATCATCATAATAAGGCAAATATAAATAGAAATTATCACCATGACATGTCTAATGATGATGAAAGCTTGTTGGCTACTCAAAGCATGATACAAATCAAGGAGGCAATTATAATACCTCGTAGGCATCAAAGGTAAACCCGCATCAAACAACTTGATATGAATAACATTCCTAAATTTGAGGAAGGCCTATAATTCTGATCCACAACATCATTTATAAGGCTTCCATAATGCTTACGCCTTACAAAACATTGAAAGTAAGTGGCAAAAGCTTAAGCTCTTTCCTAGGACACTAATAGGAGAAGCTGAAAATTTGTATAGATCATTGGAACCAAATTCAATCCACCGATGGTCTACAATGCTTGAGCTCTTCAACAAGAAATACCAAACCTATTCAAGAGTGTTCAATTTAAGAAAACAAATCCAAGGGTGGAAGCAAGAGAACCATGAATCCCTTGATGTAGCCTTGGGAAAATAGTATTCTCTACTACATAGATGCCCAAGCCATGAATTTTCTCAGAAAGAGCAACTTCATCACATCAAAGATGGGCTTCGTAACAAAACAAGGGAGACCCTTGGGATTTATGCCCAAGGAAAATTATCAAAGTTGAGAGCCCATCGGATACAAAGGCTAATTGAACATGTGGCCAAAGAAGGAGAGTTGTGTAAAAGAGAGAGTGTAGAAGAATATAATTAGCACTCAACTCTTCACAAGGAGGAGGTACATAATTAATATCAAGAAAAAGAGACAGCTCTTGATAAGCTAATTTCACACAAAACCTTGCTAATACAAAAGTCTCGCTGAGATTGAAGCAAGGGTAGATAAGATGTGGGAGTTGATAAATGAAAAAGTTACAACCAACTTGAAAATCATAGAGGAGAAGGTAAAGCAAATAACAAGAAGAGAAAAAAGAACAAAGAAACAGGTAAGGACACTTATTGGCAAAAAGGGAAAATAGATGTAATAGAAGAGGTCGCAGACTTAAATACAGAGGAGGAGGATGGATGTGACATCTATCAATATGAACATCCAAAGGGTTATTGCCTAGTTATGTTACATCTACAAGAGTTTGGGACTTTTGCTTTGAATCCCAAGTTCATAGAAAAGAAAATGCCTAGAGATTGCCTTACCTACAAGGCAAGTATAGATGGTCCTACAACCAACAGTACTATCCCAGTGGGACTTCTTATCAACCTCAAGACTACCATCAACCACAATGGCAAAACCCACAATCATGGGGGATGCCATCAACAAACCATCAATACCCCTATCGTCAGTCAGACCCTTATGGATATTATGTTCAACAACCTTTTTTCCCAAACAGTTCTACTTCCCCTACCTCAAATCACTACTACTACTCTCCTAAATACCATCAACCCACAACATTTCTTGTGGGATCGCCATCCCATGCTTCTCATCGTATGTCACATCCTCAATACTCTCATGCTTCTTTTCCACATGTCACCACCAACAATGCAGACAGGATTGGCAGCCCAACCTCAACAAAAGGATGCCACTTGCGCCATGAACATACAAGTAGATCTAAGCATAAGTCTCGGAAACATCCTTTCTTTAGGATAGTTTCCACATAGGTGAATAAAACTGGTAGACCTACTAGTTCGTCAAGATTAGTGCAAGGCCAATATGGTGCAATGCCCTTTCTCAAAAAAAGAATGTCTTCTAATTCTACGCAAAAGTGAACAACCATTATCACTTTAAAACAAACCATAAAAGATGAACCTATCACTATGGAAAGACAAAAAATTCCATGCATTACTAATAATGATAAAAGGTGTGATTGTGGGCCAAAAGTTCAACGTATTAACCATCCCTATACCAATCCACAACAAATGTAAGGAACAAGTCTACACAATAGCCACTAGACCAAAAGACACTCAGTGGCTCAAGAATGAAAATACCAAACTACTCAACAGATGCATGGAAACATCCAACCTACTTATCAATTCTTGTACTAAGAAAATGAACCAAAGAGAACTTAAAGAAGAACATCTTACACTCTGACTATATACCAAAAGAAGATGTTAAACAAGGAGATACAAGAACTAAAATAGAAAATAAACAAGCAAACATGTTTGGACCCTCTAAAAAGAAAACACCTTCTAGTCCAACTAAAGATATGTCTTCAAATGATCAAAACGTGATTATCATCAATGTTAAATGTGCTACCAAGTGAAAATTTAAATCACTAAAGATGATAAATGGAAAACTTATGGTGTATAACCAAGGAAATGTGTAGTCCATTTTCCAAATGCTTGCCCATGAGTTTAGTCATGGGGGAGATGCCCCATCTTAAATCAAGAACTAATAAGTGCATTTTCACTTTTTTGTTTTACATTATTTTATCATTTCCCTATTTCTTCAAAAATTTTCCAATTCTTAATATGTTTTCCATTTCTTGTTATTTTTGTTTTACTTATAATTTTCTCTTTTCTTGAGTCATTTCCTTTATGTTTTATGAATGTCTACTATGTTTTTGTTAATAATGATGTTGTCAGTCATGATGTAAAAGTTGATGCTATGTGTTAGGTCTTTGTTCTATGCTATCAAGATGATTGAGTAAATAATTGTGTAATACAATGAGACGACATCATCCATCTCTCTAGTTCCTCTAAATAAAAGGGATTTATCATGAAAGCAATATGGTTCTTCTTACATGAAACTAATTTAACTAATGATCATTGTGCCTTGAAAAAAGGGGGAAAGACCAAGTGGCAATGGAAAAGAGTGACCTCAAGGGGATTTGTTGGGTTCTCTTCTTAACTTCCTTCTTGAGGCCTATGACTCCTTATGGAACATATCATCACTCCTATGTCTTTGTATGGTGTGATTCCCATAGAGAGAGAGAGAGAGAGAGAGAGAGAAGAAGAAGAAAAAAGGAAAAACACAAACCAAAAAAAAGAAAAGAAAAAGAGTAATTGGAGCTACTAGCAAAGGAGCAAGAGAGGGAGGAGGCAAAACAACTACAAAGGCAGCAAGATAAAGCGCATGCCCATAATGCCAAGATGTGGCTACAAAATGGGAGACGTCCATTTGTCATTCTGAACATAAATATTGATACAACTTGGTCAGCCCTACACTGACATATGAGGAGGCCTTTGGCTAAGCTTCATTCTGATGGCAAGGGGGATGCTGAGTAGTGTGTGCACAAAAGGAAGCTAAAGGAATTTCAGCAAGTAGTTGCATTCATGGACATTGAACATCATTGAGAGGTGTTGTAAAATATTCACAGTTAGGAATATCCTGATTGTGAATGTTCTACATTGCCAAAGCATCTTTAGCTTGTGGGTACTTGTCCATGCTTTTGTGATGCTGCTTTCCATGGGGCCTAGTGTAGGGCCAAATTTTGACTTGATGTACCTGTGCATGGGGGCTTCCTTCTATGTGTTTCTATTTTTTTGTGGTTTGTAGTATGTCTTATTTCATCATGCGGGTGGAGGGGAGAAGTACCCCTTTTGTTTAGAGGAGACACCTCACCATATATTTTTTGTATGTATAGTCTTTGTTTCTTTCATTTAATATAATCCCGAACATTCTCTCGAAAAATAAAGAGATTAAAAGAAAGAAAAACAGAAAAAAAAACAATGAGAATTTAAAGCACACCCCTTAGACATAACAATGGGCTACAAGCATTGGTTATGGAGCTGGAAAGACATGTTATCCATGCCTGAAGGCACCCCTCTAACTAAGGCCCTTCCTTCTATTCTTCTTCTCTTTTTGGAGTGATCATTCTCTATGGTTGTTGTGGATTGTGAACTCATGATGGTAGGCAAGAAGGGGCTCATCAATGCAAGGCAACTATTAATGGTATGGACTTGGTCTGAAACTTGGATGGATAGGTACGATGGTCATCTTAATCACAATCGACACAAGAACCTACTACGAACATGGTTAGGTACCTCACGTCCCAATCTTTGCAATCCCTTTTCATTCGATTATTCACCTCACTGTTGCATGCAATTATGAGCCTAATGGTTTTGTTTAGTATAGTGCAAAATCCTAACCAAGGTAGTTGTGTGTTGTTTGAAACAAAGGCATGATCTACATTTCACTTCTAAGGTGTCCACGAACATCTATAAAAATGGTTATGCAAGGGCATTATGGCAGGAGCTTGCTTTGGGAAGGACCCACTTGCATGACTTTTGTTGATCATGGCTCTGAACTGAAACATCACATCTTTGAGGACATCATGGGAAACTTCTCAAACTTTATGCATGATTTTGGGACTACTTATCAACTTCGATTAATTTTTACTACTTTTATATTTATTTATTTATTTTTGAGAAAGTAGTTGGGATTATATTACTGAGAAACACAAAATATGGTACAAGAGATTACAAGTGGTGGGCCATCAAGAATGGCCCCTCCATGAGAGGGGAGGATCCCCAAATTAATCAAAACAGCTCCCACGACAGAACAAAAACAAACACTGACCCAGGAGCCAACCAGGAAACGGAGAGGAGGGGGGATGCCCCCCAGGCAGAGAGGGGGGGCACCCCCCCACCAAAGACAACAGAGGGGGGGCACACCCCCACTCGGTTGACAAGCCAGAACAACGGAGAGACTAGGGGGCATCGACCCGGTAGAGGGGGGCAAGCATCCCCCACCACCCGGGCCCGATAACCCCTTATGGGTTCGTCGGCAGTCGTCGGCAGGCACAATCGGGGTGCTCCAGTTCATGGAGGATATCCAGAGTGTTCTGGTGTTCCTCCGTGTCCATGAAACTAGCTGCCTGCTGGATGCCCTGCATGGCCGACTTCCGTCGGCTCCTGTCCACCTCCGAAGCTCCTGCATCCGGATGGAAGCACATCGAGGTTCAGCAGATATGTCATCTGAGCTCAACCCAAGAGCTCTCATAGCTGATGCCAAGAATGAGGTACAGGCATCGCCCCCCTCTTAGCCATTGTCGGGTGTTGTGCTCGTGGGTGCGGTCAAGCTGCCACTGTCGCTGGTCCTCCTCCTCCTGAAGCCACTCCTGCTCCGCCCGCTCCACCTACTCATGTTGTCTCTGGGCCTCGTCGTCTTGGATCAACTCTTCCCGCACTTGGGCCCTGATTTCGTCAATTAGGCGAGCCCTGGCAGCTTCGGCCGTGAGGTCCTACTGCCTCACCCGCTCCTACTCACGCTCAAAGAACTGGGCTTCCAGGTTGACCCAGGCCTGCGCGAGGGCTTCATTCCATTTGGCTTCCCATTCCTTTCTCTCCGCCTCCCGAGCCTCGTCCACTGCCCTCTGTGTGGCCTGCCAAAGCTCCTCATTCCAGTTCCCATGGCCAGAGGTCTCTGGTGGGGGGGAAACTGGTCTATCAGGGCGTTCGGGGGGGTGTCACTCCCGTTGGGTCCTCCGGCCCCGCGTAATGGTGGATCCCCAGAGGGGCCAACCGCCCCCCTGTCTGGGCAAAGCCGTAGGGTCCTGTGGCCTTGCCGAGGGGGGGCGCTCCAGAGAGACCCCCCGCCATAGTGCCAGAATTAAACCAGAGTGGCGGCCACAACGCTTGAGCAAAAGGGCCTCCTTAAAAAAGCCGACGAGGTCGACCTGGCGACCCAACTTGAGACAACGCAGAAAAGCGAAGTGTAGGCCCTGCAGTTTGGAGCCATTGCCATACTTTTATATTGAAATACCCTTCAAATTCAGTATTCCTTGGCCATCTTATGAACTAGATCTTTGGTTTTAATTGTTCAAACACTTGTGAGCTTCCAAAGTTAAGCTCATTCATCGTGGGGCTAAGGATGTAATTTTTGAAATTTTTTCTAACACCCCATTTTTGAACATTATGGTAACTAATAGTAACAATAATCAACATGAATTGAACAACTTGATGATTCTAGTTACCTTAGAGCCTTGGAGAACATTATTATGAAATCACCTTGAGCTTAAATGCTAAAATGCTTTTGAATTTTGAACTAACTAAGGATTCAAGAAGAGTTAATCATTAAGGAAATATTATCAAAAATAATGTTGATCCTTTGGTGATTTCAGATGACTACAAACAAAATACCTAATGTTGAAGGTCCTTTACACAGCAAGGAAAAAAGGCCAAGAGGAGGACAGAGGAGGATATGCCCATGGACAAATGGTAGCACATACAAGGATTAAAGCTCAAACATTACATGATTGTTGAACCCATGGGATGATGAGGAGAAATTTCAGCCCATCCTTCAAAAACATTCTACATAAAAAGAGTAGCAACAACATAACAATCAAAGTCGGAAAGTCTCACCACTAGCAACAACAAGAAAATTTATCTTCGGTGGATTTTTGAAGACCTCTATAATTTTGAAATATTTAATGTCTATCCAGTTTTTTTGTCATTTTGTAATACATCCACTTGAATAAAATTTTGTAATGCAGCACTCCAATTTTGTAATGGTAGCCAATTTGGTCTTAGTCACCCTATAATTTTTGTAATGGAACTTCATCCATTTATATATATAACTCGAGGATGCGTTTTTAGGCAATTGTGGAGGTATGATGAGACCTGATATGTCACGTAGTTGAGTCGTTGGGACATGATGAAGCATCATATTGTCAAGTGTATGTTGGCTAAGATATCACAGATGCTATATTGTAAATGCTACGTTGCATCTACGATGTAGCATCCCTATCAATGCATCTTAGTTGGCTACTACATCATAAATGCTATATTGCATTTGCTATATTGTAGATGCTATATTGCGTCTGCTATAACTTAGCTATGTCAACGCATCCCCGTCAACAAAATACCTATATTTGCATATAAATATGCAAGCACCCACCACATATTTGGCACCATTTGGTCAATAGAGTAGCCAAACTCCTGCAGCTTTATTTCATAATCTTAGCAAACAGTTAGTAAGTGCTTGTAGTATGGATTTGAGTTAGTTGTACAGAGTCTTATTCAAGTGGCATTGTACTTGAACACATTTTATAAATGGCAATAAGATCAAGATTGATTCATATTCATTGCATCACTTTGAATTAGAATAGATTAAATATCAATGAAATTTACTTTCTATGTACTTCGTTAATATTTACATGTCCATGCATGTTAATCAATTGGGGAAATGAGTGCAACTAGTTTCAAGTGTAAACACATATTCACTTGGTAATTCCAGCAGTGTTATTGCTTCGTTCGCCCAACAGCATAACACTTAGTAATCCCAACAGTGGGTACGTGAGTTCATGATGTGTACAAAAAGCTGGAAATGGAAACTCATCACCCTTAGGATAGCCTATGATTTAATTTTATCATTAATTAGATTAAATAATTAATTTCTACATTATTATTCAATCAGTTTAAGGCCCGCACAACATCATAATCATCCCTCACTTTGGACTAAACCATACGTGACAAAGCTACCACTAGTCCAAGTGAGAAGACAACGACCTACGATCAATGCTTAACAATCTAGATACCACACTAGTTCCATCCACGGAATTCAACTAGATCACACATATACGTTTGTGATTCATATGGGTGGACATAGGGGGGTACTTGCCGCTCATCACTTGTGGAAAAAACTAATGTAGTTATGCTCATCTTCCCTATAGAAGACTTCATAGATTGAGCTAAGGTATTTAAACTTTTACCCCACACCACATTAAAACAACACGAAATACAGCCTCAATGCTAAAGTTTTTGAAATATTAACGCTGAATGTTGAATTTAACCTCCTTACTAATTATAGTTCATAAGGCTTGACAAAGTGTCCCCTTTTTATAGAAATTAATATGGCATGTGTACACTCATTGTAACACTCTTGACGTAATTTATATTTTGAAAGCATAAAAGAGTTTGAAAACTTGGTTTTGATTGGCTAATAGTTGAAAAAGGTTAAAAATTTGTGTATTGGAAAATATTTTAGAAACCCTCTTGTTTTCAAAAAGTAAATGTGTTTTGGAATAGGTAAAAGTATAAAACTGATAGAATAGAAGTACCAATTCAAGATCAAAAAGTTCTTCACTACACATTACACACAGTTTTGCTACTTAGGATCAATGCTAGAATCATATGGTGAAATTGATGCTGGGACATTATAACATATAACCTTGATACCTACCTAGAAAATAACTGCCTGTGAAGGAATAGTCTTTCAGACTCTTTTCTTGCTTTAAAATGCCTTTCTAATAACAACCTAAAATTTGTAAAAACCACTGATGATGAAACAAGAAAAAATTCAAAACTCGTATGGTTTCATATTCTAACAAGCCAGAAATTTTGCAGGAACCATTCAATTTCTATCTCTGTACATAAAGGCAAGTAAAATCACAGAAACAATGAATATACTTGTATAATCCAGTAAGCTGCCTTCTCTTAAAGTGATAAAACATAATTTCAAAGCCTTAATACTGAAGCTATTTAAAGGCCTTGTAAAATGTGATAAAGTGGCATTAAATTATTGTTCAGCATGCATACAAATATAATAATAGCTATCTTCATAAAGCACATGATTGAATCGATGATTTTACAATTTCAACAGCCAGCTGCTTTACAAATCATAAGCTAGCATGTTAAACTCATCAACTACCAATGGATTTAGATTTTGACGAAATAAAGTATATATCTTCATCTAAAAACATAATCATGTTCTGTTCAGACTTTGCAATCATTTTTTTGAAGACAGAAACTCTAGTCATTACTTACTTGAAAAATTCTCAGAAAGGAAATATATGTCTTCATTTGGCCATCTCTTTTCCCATTGTTCCTTGATGTTGATTTCAAGACTATCCACTTGGTATAGGATATACTGAATCATTTTAATATTAGCTAAAAAATTAGAAAAGCAATTGAATACATTGTTTGAAAAATAAGACAAATAACATGAAATTACAACAATCATGTTGGTCAATGCTGAATCTCATTATCTGCATCCTGATATAAGCATAACAGTTCTCAAATTGTCGTGCTTAAGTTCTTCTCTAATTCCACATTATGAAGTTAAAATGCAGTGCCACACATTCGTAGATTAGACCTTAGTACTCTATTAAATACTTAGTCTTGACCTTGTAGGTTCCTTAATTTCACTAAAATATTAATTTCTAGCATGGTAAGTATCACATATCAGTGCTCGTTACGACTGGCTCGACATCTGTAAAATGTTGGATGTACAAATAGTTTAGCATCAATAAATTTTACTAGATAAATTATAGGAAATGTGGGATCAAGGAAGATGGTTGGGAATGGAGCGGGAGCAGGAGCGAGAGCAAGAACCAAAGCAAAAGAGGGGGTCGATGTTGGCACAGGGGTTGGAGCGGAGGCAATAACTAAGGGAAGTGGTGGTGCTAGCAATGTCAAGTAGGCGGGAGCCACCTACGTCGATAACTCGTTCTGGAACTTTGGGAGTGGTTCAAGAGCCATGGGATCTGGAGTTTTGGGCTAGAGGCCAAGAATGGGAGGCATTGACACCTGTGCCCAGCAAGAGGGCAGTATGTGCTTGAAGGTGAGTAAGCTCTAGGCAGAGGGAGCAAAAATGGAGTTGAGCCTCATCAGAAAGTTTGTCTCAATTGGAGTGAGACCTAGGCTGGACCTGATAAAGAAATGGCTGCAGATGCAGTGGGGTCTTGCGGATGTGGGAGTTCGTAGTCTATCACATGACTTGCTGCTTTTTGTCTTTGGCTCAGCGGAGGACTAAGATAGGGTCCTAATTGAGGGCCCATGGTTTTATGGAGCTCAAGGGCTTGCGTTAACGCCATGGCAACCAAGCGCACATAAAGATGAAGACTTGTTTGCCAATGCACCCATTTCGATTTGGGCCACAGGCATCCCATGGGAAATGTGGACACTGGATTTCCTAGAAACCCTCGCAGGTTTCTTTGGTGATTTCATCACACTTGACAAGGTCACTTGTTTGATGGAGTGCATGGGTTTTGCATGCTTCTGTGTCTGGAGGCCGCTATCGTCAAAGGATTTAGTGAATGAAGTGACCTTGGATCTTCCTTCTGGTAAGGACATGATCCGAATTGAATACGAGAACCTAGGAGGACCTCGGCTCAAGCTTGTTGCGAAGGAGGGTTGTCTTGTGTGTGGAAAGATAGGGCATCTTACTACAGAATGCAAAGCTAGGGCCAATGCTAAGCCACAAGGAAAACAAGGCCCGACGCAAAAGGAAAATGCTGGTTGGTTTAAGATTACTAACAAAAAGGTGGTGCCTGAGACAATGCTAGGGGTCAGGATGGGACAATGGAGGGAGATCCCACCACACAGTCCCCATGCACACTAAATATGAAGCATGCAACTAAACCGGGTTCGAAGTGTTGTGAGCTCCCTCCGATTGGGGAACGGATTATGGTGGGTCAAGGCTCCACCTATCCACAGATGCAATACATCACTAGGACCCAACAAGGTCAAGGTCATTCCTTGATGGGGACAGCCATGCTATCCCCAGCAAGGGAAAAGGCCAAATGGCCGAATGCACTAACTGTGAAGAAGAAATTGACACAGTTTGATATTGATTTATAATTGCAGAAGACATTGAAGGAGGTGTACCACAGATGGTCGCATGTTCATTCATGAAGATTCTCTCGTGGAACTACAGGGGGCAAGGTACCCCTTACAAACAAAATACCCTTAAAACAATTTTTGGGAATGAGGGATGTGGTGTGGTGTGTTTGCAAGAGACGAAGCTACAAGCAACCAAATCAAGATTGCTGCAATGGAATGGCTAGCATCTACAAATGGTCCGTTGTTGGGGCCAAGTAAGGGAACTAACTATTTTGTCTCAATTTCAAATTGTGATGGTCAATGATTCCCAATGGAGCCAGATAGTTCACAACATCATTCAGGAGAACATTTGGCTGACAAATGTCTATGCTGCACAGAATTGGGAGGCGTGGCTGCAGGAGCTAAGGCAAGTCGTGCAAGTGGTCCCCGATAAGGAAAGGTGGATCCTTCTCGGCAATTTCAATCAAGGTTGTACTCATGAGAAAATAGGAGGGGAAAGCGTAGAGCCGCTTGGAGGACTGGAATGTGTTGAATTTATACAGAACCACGATCTAGTGAACATGGATACTAAGGGCTGTAAATTTACATAGAGCAATAGGAGAAGGGGAAATGATCAAGTCCAATCTCAGATTGACCAAGTGTGGATTAGTACGAGGTTGTTGTTGGATCTCGATATTCAGGTTGTGGGAAAGGAACGACAAGCTTTGGATCATTGTTCAATCCTATGTTGGATTTGCAATAGTCAGAGTTAGAATCCTAGGCGTTTTTGCTTTGAGTGCACATGGTTTGAGAAGCCGTGGTTGAGGCTGATCGTTAAGGACGTATGGAAGGGATACTCAGCTACTCAAAAGCCAAGGGATTTCCTGAAATGTGGGCTGAAAATGCTAAAACAAAGGATACTAGCCAAAGCCTCAAAGGAGAGATACAATTTCAGAGCTTACAGAGCTCAATTACAAGCCAGCCTTAGGGACAAGAAACATGAGCTGCTAAGAGAGCTGCAAAAGCAACAAGAAAATAGGGCTGATCTAGCGAAAGAGAAGCATGAGCTACTAAGAGAGCTGTAGAAGTTGGACTTGGAGGAGGGTTATTGGCAACAAAGGGCTCACGTTACCTAGTTAAGAAGAGAAGACCGAAATACGTGCTTTTTCTTTACTTCGGCCAAAGGGCAGGGGGGAGTGAAGAAAAAGTTGCAGCTTATTTTGGACAAGGAGATAGGGGTAGGGGCCAAGTGGGCACCACAGGTGGTTGAGGTGGTGCAAAATTACTGGGAGAATATTTGGCAACGTAAAGAGACAGAGCAGATTTCGATCCCTGTGTGGTGGGTTCTTGGTGAGGCGGACAATCAGGATCAGATGCAACCTTTTTCCAGACTGGAGCTGGAAACAACAATGAAGTCCAAGGCCAACAAGGTGTTGGGGCCAGATGCATGGCCCATTGAATTTTTTTAGGAGTTCACTAACTGTTTGGCGGAGAAATATTAGACACTTTCAATAACATGCTGCAATAGCAACAAGTTTGCAAGGAGCTAAACTGCTCTTGGATTGTGCTTATTCCAAAGGTGTCGACTCCCACCTCGCCGGAACATTTCATGCCCATCAGGGTTTGTAATACCCTTCTGAGACTTTTCACCAAAATGATTGTTTACTAGATGTCACTGTTGATGGCAAAACTGGTGGGTGAGAACCAGGTAGCATTCATTAAAGGCCGCTTCTTGCAGGACCAAGTTATTTTGCTTTGGGAGATTCTACATTTGTTGCAAAGCACTAGGTTCATAGGCATGTGCATAAAGCTGGATATCACCAAAGCCTACAACACTGTAAGTTGGGAAGCTTTGAATGAGGTTATGATACATAAAGGTTTCATGCCCGAATTTGTTAATCTTTGTATTCATGTGCAGAACTCAAGTAGATATTCCTTTGATATTGATGGGAGATTGTGGGGATTTAAGGTGTCAGAAAGAGAGTTGAGGCAGGGGGATC
>MNCI01027891.1:126049-141302 GCA_015680685.1 Gnetum montanum | reverse complement strand
AGGTGCTTAAGAGTGCTCTGGAGCATATGGAGGAGCTTGGTCTTGAAGTCAATAAGGTTAAGTCAGCAATACATTTGATTAACACGGCAACTCAAGTGGGACAGCAGGTCTAGCAAATGTTGGAAATATTGCAAGTGTGCATGCATGATTCCTATTTAGGAATGCTGATTTTCGGATGGCATCATAAAAAAAGATGGACAACGCTAGTTTAGATTGAGCACTGGGCAAATAGGTTTTTGTCTAGAAAAGGGAAGATGTTGTNAGAAAAATCCAGTCAATTAAAACAGTTGTAGCCTACCACGATGAGGGCAATGTCGACTTTCTCACATGCACACTTGCCATCCTTGGGACCCTACCCCAGAAGAATTCTTTGGTGTACACTTAATTGTGGAGCGTTGGAGCAATGACTTCCCCCTCTGTCGGCATCCCGATCACCTGAGCCAACACCGCCTCAATTACTAGAATTCTCTTCCCATGGAACCAAGTTTCGTCTCCCACCCAATTATCAAAAAATGCTTGATTCGCAAGCCCTGGCTCCCCTCTATGCGATGCAACATGTCATCCCACCCAATTCTTTCGACCATCTTCCATAGTTCAGCATTCCCCTTAAATTTAGTTACCATAGGCTTGTTCCACTGCACTTGCCCAATGTTACATATCGCATCCGTCCACAAATTTAATCTTGCCTTGGCAATATACATCCATANACGCTCCACAATTAAGTGTACACCAAAGAATTCTTCTGGGGTAGGGTCCCAAGGATGGCAAGTGTGCATGTGAGAAAGTCGACATTGCCCTCATCGTGGTAGGCTACAACTGTTTTAATTGACTGGATTTTTCTTCAGTCATGTTGCCCTCACAAGCTATTGGGAGCCCATTTCGCGTTCATGCGATGCTTGAAGCATGATATCTGTTTCAACATGCCATGGTTCTTTTTAGATTCTTTGAGGTGTAAACAGCTGGCTCTTTGGCGTTTAGGTTCAATAGAGGTTCCTATGCCATTGAGACCAAGGCACTGGTTGGTTTATCAGAGAAGGCATGCGCGGATTGTACAAGGTGCCCAGACGATCGATGCAGGAGAACAAAGGTAATAGGGTAAAAGGCTAGAGCGGGTGGAGGCCACACGGCCTCAAGCGGCATGCAACAGGAGGGGTTTGTTCACCCTGAGGAGCTTAAGGAAATAGTCGACCAGGCTAGTAAGCTGGCCGTTGAGTAGGCCCAGGCCGAGGAGAGAGCAGCTTGGGAGGCAAGGTGGAAGGGGAGGGAGGCGGATATTCAACGGATGGCAAATCTTCAGCGGGAGGCGAACCTGCAACGAATAGTGAATCTAGTTGAGTGACATAGAACGCAGCTACAACAGCTAATTGAAAGGTGCATGAAATAACAAAATGTGACTGTCGTGCTGCAGGAGTCGCATGAGGAGTCACGAATTTAGCAAGCAAACCTAAATGAGAAAGACTCATAGTCGACCACGATGGAGATAGTGTGGTGATTTTCGGGGCAAGGTTGTGGGTGCATTTTAGGCGTAGTTTTTGATGAGAGGTTGGAGATTTGATCCTAGGGAAGGGGTTTGGTGTGGTTTCTGTGGTTTATTTCTAAGCAGAGAATTTTGAGGGGTGTTTGAGAGGCTTCTCTCTCTAATGTCTGAGAGGGGTTTTTCGAACATGTACATATATTTTTTCAAGTTAATATATCCCGACATTTTCTTGCAAAAGAAATTATGAGAAATGTGGAAAATAGATAGAAAACCAAAAATAAATTAGAAACCCTCATAGCTTATATAGTAAAAGTGACTTAAAAGCAAGCAAAGAAAAGGTGGGGCCACAAGAAAAGCCAATATGGGATGGTGATGTATGCTTTATGGTTTTCAATTATCTATTTTTAAATATGTCAATTGTCCACTTCATATTAATGGTTGGGAAAGGGACAAAGGACCTATTTAAAGGAAATGTTGCTCTCTTAAATGTTGTCACTCTCACATGTTTACTGCTTTATGAGAGGTTGCTTATCCAAGTCAAGTTGTAATGATGCCATAAATTAAAAAAAAAAGGAATTTGGAGAATGAGTTGTTTAGTCTTTGCCCATTGTGTAAACGTTTGTGCATATGTCATTATCCAAGATGTAGGGTCTCCTTCATCCTATAAATACAAGGGGGTTTGCTCTCATTTTTCACCTTTTTCCAAGAGAGGGGAAGCTATGTTATTTGATATTTTTAATGTTTTTTAAGATTATGATTCCAAATCGTGATCCACAATCCAAAATCTTAAAAATGAAAAAAACAATCCACGATTTAATTCAATCTTCATAAGTATGATATATACCTTGCCTTAGATATGGAGATGAGCACCACTATACAACCCTACCCATACATAAGCTTACATCGGCTTAGTATCCTAAGCCATCGGACTCAAAGAAGTTGAATTGCACAACACCCAAAGGTTTTCAATGATGCAGGCACTATTCGTAAGTGTATAACCACCTCACATACAATCCTTGGTCACCTATCTTGGGGATATATTGAGTTGTAGTCCAAAAATTATGGTTGAGCCAAGCCTTGTTTGTGTAGCATGGAACTCGGAGATAACCCAATTCACAGCCAAATGATGACTAGATTCTTCAAGTTGGATGACCCTCAATGTGGGAATGTGTAATGAACCACTTCTCGTTGAGTTCTTGTGTTACCAATTGTAACAGTCTTTCTATGTGTTTGTGTGCATGTTTTGTTGGCAACTTGTGTGTGCTTTGTTTGGACTGTGGTGGAAATGGCTAATTGGAATAGTAATAAATTTGTTGACTAGATTTTTGTATGTATTATGATTAAATGTTTAAATACTTTATGCATAAAAAATATGATTTAAAATACATGCTAGGAATGTTTTAAAATAATACTAATAAATGACATGGGAAAACAAAATAATTTCTGTTCTATTTCGACAAAGATGCTGAAAAAAAAACAGATGACAATGCTCTAAGGTGTGCCTCAAGAGCTAAAACAGGTATGTTGAGATGCAAAAGAATGCTCATATTGACAAACACAACCTATGAACCATGTTGGAGGAACCTAACCCATGAATCGAGGATATTGCATGCAAATACTGTAGCTTTATATTTTATTTTTTTAATGCTCTTTTTAGTTTAAAATAGTAGAGTATAAGTACCCTCTCCATGGCTATAGAAAGGTCACATGATGACCTTTCAAGGCTTGTAAGACGATGGGAAAATTCACATCACTGATGACCTGAAAAAGAAGGTGCCTTACTTGATTATGTATCCTAAACTGCCCTTATAATGAATCTATCTTTCCTTGCATCTTATGACAATTCTAAATGATAAAGAGATAGATATTATGCTAGAATGTATTGTAATTATCAAGAGGAATTGAACCTGAGATCTAGCAAAATCTGAATTCTAAAATATCAAAAATTGTTGATTTAGGAATTGAACCTACAACTTGTGAATATACATATTTTATTTATAGTGATCATGAACAAAATTGAACTCATGACTCATTGGTGAAAAAGAGAGAGAAAAAAAAACTTTAAAAAGAAAGAAAAGAATACGAATAGTTCCCAAGAAGTCAGTTACAAGAAACCATATGTTATCCCTTATTCCACCTACAACTAGGGAGAGGATGAGAGGAAAAAAAAGAACACACAAGGCAAAAGTAGCTAAGCAGAACAAAAAAAGAAATGGATACAGCAACAAGGAGTGTGGCTGGGTAGGGAGAGAAGATTGTGGCAGCTACAAGAGATAGCAAGGAGAAAGAAAACAAGTGCAGCATAGCAATCCAATATTCTAGTAATTCCTCCTAGTAAGCAAGATATCTAAGCAAGAAGGTAAAATGATCCATCTCTGTTATGTTTGATAATGGCCAACAAGGGCTGATTTTCTCAAACTTCTCTCTTCTTGCTTGTCTAACCACCTTCACAATGCTTGTATGAAAATATCAAGATTGTTGTTGTAAGCTTAGATTTTTGAAACCTTTATTACTTTTTTTGGATCTCTCCGCCCATCCTCTGCACTCTCACCCCTAAATGACTTGGATGAGAGTTGTTTTTGTAATGATTCATAAACACCCATAGTGATTTGGGGCATTTTTGGCAAAAGATTGCCAACAGGGGCCAAGGATCCCTAATATGAGGATTGGTACTGTTAACAGAAAGTGGGAGTATCCTTGGGCCCATGGATAATTGTGAATGTTTTAAAATTGTTGAATTCTTGAGTTTTGGTTGGAATTCGGTTAATGAACCCTCCCCCTTTGAATGCATAAATCTTGGATCTGAATCTTGAATTATACTTTTTTTTCCTATACCTTCTCAAGTCTGATTTTAATATCTTTCTATAAGTCGATGGAGTCGGGGAAAACCTATGATGTTAATTTATGGTTGTGATCTATCTATTCTCTGCTATTGAACATATAAATTTCCTGATTAAATGATTACTGGTAAAATGGTTACAAGAGTTAAATTCAGATCTCGTTTTTGTGTGTGGCTGGAAATTATAAAATATTATTATGTGATTGAACAAATATGAGATTATTAATTTATCTGCTTTTGTGGTCATTTCTTTGGTTTTCAAATGTGCAAATGATCCTAATTAAATATTTTTTTTTAGGTTGAATAATAAAAAGTTTGGATTTTTTTTTAATCTGACGAATCTTGCACAGATATTTTACTATGGCTATTTCTTTATAAAATTATCTCTTAATTCTTAAAATTAATATTGAATGACCTGCTTCAAAGCTAGATCTAGGCGCTGTTGATTTCATCTTAATTTTATACGTTAATGTTACTTTGATTGTTGTAAAAAGAAAGCCACTTGAGCATTTTCTTCTTGCAACTACCTTTCTTTCTAGGGGGCTTCGGGTGCTAGCTCTTCCTCCCTATGAATGGGTATTATAGAATGCAATGTCACACTACATCAACAAAGTTGTTGAAACCTATGTCTTTTTAATTCTGAACCATTGTTCAAAGCCTTATAGATTAAATGATCTTGTGTGGCAAAAACATAGTCGAGGATTAAGATTACATCCAAGCACATCCATTGGTGACACTTGTAAACAAATGAATCACACAAATGTTTGATGTTTTCTAGCTTCTGAAATTATGGGCAGTGTTAGTCATTACCCTTCACTATAGTATAGTAGCCTTCAAGGTATCTTAGTACCAATAAAGATAAGTAATATGCAATTGATGCATCAATCCTTAGAAATATAAATAGTAAGTCTCATCCAATTAACAACTTGTTATAACTAATGAGAGAATAAGGTACGTAGGCCATGTAATCAACCCTTCATTATATGAGTGTCATATGCTCGTTAGTTGCTAATATAAGTCTAGCCCCATGCTTTGAAAAGATTAGAGAAAAAACTTCAACTGAACTTTAAAGGATAGTTATTAGAGTCCTACATAGAATGTGCAGGTAAAGTCAGTTAATGCAGGTGTGGTTACATGTGTGAGTATCAGAATTTGTCAGAATCTAATTATGGTAAACCACTTTCACTAGCATTAATAGCTTATTACTAATTTCCAAGTTATATCAGCTGCTAATGAAATAATAAGTATATCCATTGAAACTTACATGAAGGCTGTTTAGTCGAATACAAAGCTTTACTGTGCTCAAAAGGCTTGTATCAATAGGGCATACATCATCTGGCATCACTTCTTCAGTAACTTTCTTTTTCGAAAATGAAATAATTGCCTCCTTTCCATGTCGTGTTAGATGAGGAACTGGAGGCATCAAGTCCTCTACAGTACCTATAAGCAGGGAAAATTTAACTATTACCTTAAAAAATAATGACGTTCACAACAAGAACAAACAATAAAATAAAACTATATTGCACCTATCTGTGAAAGAATACAGTTGCAATAGAGTTTCAGTGCTTTATCAAGGCCCTGAATCAAACTTCTCAGTTCATGAATTCTAATAGGAAGATGTAAACTGAAAAACTGCTGTAAAACCTGATTTAAGACAAAAGTGAATCAATGGAGTTAGCTAAACAAGGTTACAAAATTAAATGATTCAAAAACTTTGCATAGGAAATACATAAATCTCTAACATTCTACTGGATAAAAGACATCGACTATATTTTATTCCAACATGTATACATATGTAATCCTTTTAAGATATGCACCTCTTGTAAGGTGTCAAAAACATAAACGATAGATTTTGATTGCCGCTGTGTTGTTGAAATTGGGTTCCAATCCTGTCAAAAGAAAACAGGTAGTTTGAATTAATGTTTTCAACAAAAAGAATTTAAAAAATAAAAATAAAAACCTCTTATGGCTCTATAGTGAGATTAGACTGCACCGTATCAATAATTTATATTAATCAAAAATAAAAAAACAAAAGAACCAAACTTCATGGAATAACATGCCTAGAAGAATCTCACCAAATAAAACTAAAGATCATTGTAAAAATCGGAAGCAGTGGAACATAACATAGTAACAAGTTTTAAACATGGTCTTCTCCACGTCACTCTCATTGTTTCATTTATCAAGGTCTAGTGATAAGTAAAGATTGAGTCTATATTTTGAAACATTGCATTGGTCACCTCCAATTTATCAAGGTCATTTATTGTTAAACTTCATTACATATAAATAGTACGAAGAAGCAACATAAATCAATAATACATGCTCAAGAAGTAACACCACACAAATGACATGACACCATCATCATTTATGCAAAATCATTCTTAGGGAAAGCAAGCAAACAAAGCAAACACTTAAAATTATATTTCTGTTTCAATCATTCTTACAACACTTAAACTTGAAATACTTAAACATGTCAGTACAAATAAATGCACGACTATAAAACACACATTCACTCAAATATCACATCTTAGCCCATGATAACATTTAATAGATAACCCTGTAACTAATTAACTTTGTGTTTTTTAGTAAGTGTTGGAACTGAAAGAATAACTATAAGTACAGCCCAAGCTATATAGTCAACATGATACTTTAGAAAAATTATAGAGAAATATCATGATACCTCAAGTATGACTTCGACTGGCAGCCTTTTGTCTAAGAAGACAATGAGCTTACCTCATGTATTTGAGTGCAAATTTGCTCTCTTTCATATCAATTTAGTTTTTCTTAATAAACCTATTTCATTGTAAAATGAAACTATTTTGTCAAACCCCTTGACCAATTGGACAAGTATTTTAATCAACACAATGACTGCATTTACTATTATTCATGCTGTAAAATTATTGGACAGAACTTTTCTCATCCTCCTCCCGGATTTGAATCACCTAGCTATGCAGCACGTGGCCATGGCCTCTGCAAGGAGACTACACCATGGCTTGGCTCACAGCTTCAAGGTCTTACTTCACAGCAGCCATTTTTGCAGCAAAACAAGCACGCAAAACAAATTTCCCTCAGAAAACATAGAAAGCCCTGCTGTTGTAGCCCAAATGGAACCTGCATTTACTATCAATAAATGAAGTGCATTGATAGATGAGAAACGCTGGGCAATGGATTACACATTTACTGTTAAAAGATTGAGCAGATTGTTAGATAAGCAAAGTTGCGCAGAAGATCTCACAACAATCTAAGGTAGTAGAAAATTACTGGTAGCATTTGAGAAATGTATCCGGTGGTGCAAGGTGGCATAGCAAGAGCAATAAATTGTAGTGACGGAAAATAATTTTGCCTTTCCATGATTGAACTTTGTTTTGAATGACAAAAGTTGTTGCGTCTCTGGCAGTTAAAGAAACCTCACATCTTTTTTTTTTTTTTAAGTGTCGAGGTTTAAGAAGAACAAATTTGTTTTGTAAATGACATGAAATTGATCTCATTAATAAGTAAATTTGATACATAAAATGTTGAAATTTGTTATTATTTTCACTAAATTGAATTTAAGAATGAGTGAATTTGATTTGGATTACAAGTGAAATTAACATTAACACAAAGTGAAATTGAACTTAAGTTAAGCAAAATTGCCTATCATCCTAACAAATTTGCTATTTAAAAAAGTAAATTTTATCAAACAATGAAATAACGTCATAATAAAGCTTTTGTACTATACAAACTAGCCGTTCCATATGACAATTTACTAACTTGCTATGAATAATAAAATCATAAATAAATGTTTTAACAAAATTAATATTCACAATAACAATGTTCTACTAAACAGAAAAATTTGTGGAGAAGCATTTATACTTTCTTAAAGAATTTATACATACAAATATCATGTCAACGAGTGTATCCATTGAAGGTATTGGGATGAAAGATTATCTATGTGCGATGGAAGATTATCTATGCAAGCAGATCAGGGAAAAGAGGTGGCGCAAAGAACAAGAAGGGAAAGGGAGGCTGTAGAGCAGGAGCAACAGGAAAAGAACAAACTCGAAGAGGAGCAGCTGCAGCAACATCAGAAAGAGTCTCACGAACTTAACACCTGCCGCTGGCTGCAAATGGACCAATACCCATATGTGATTATGAATGTTAATCGCAACACCACATGGCATGCCCTACACAGGTACATAAGGAAGACTGTCACCAAATTTCACCCAGATGGAATTGACAATTGCTGCTGAGCGAATGAAAAGAGAGAAAAAGTATAAAGAATTCCAACAGCCTGCAGCATTTGTCATGACGGAACATCATCAGGCCGTGTTAGATGTCATTCATGGGCAAGAACGGGCTAGATGTCCTTGTACTAGGCAAAAAAAAAAGTTTCAGATGCCATTAAAGAAACTAGGTAATCTCTAAAATAACAAAGGATTGTCATGGCCATCAAGTGTTACAATGAATCTCCTTAAATCATTGGGAGCTTGAAGGTAAGGGAAAGGAAAGTGAATGATTACATCGGCCCTTTTTACCTTTTCATCTTTTTTTTTATATGATTAGAATTTACATATAGAAGGATTACAATAGTCATGTTCATTTTTAGCAGTAGCATTAAAGAAAGGATTAATTTCTTGCTCAATCCAATTGAACATGGCTAAATGTCAACAATAACTCATGAAGGAATACAAAGGGGCCAATATTCTCCTTCATTCAAAAACATTCAAGTTTTTGATTTTTTTTTTTTCTTTTTCATTCAAAATCTGAGGGCAAAAGCATGAAAACATAAATATCAACCATAAATTTAGAGTGATGTTATTCAATAATCTGAACAACAAATTAGGCTTAAGAAAAGATGACAGTAAAATTTAATGCTAAGGATTAATCTTGGGTTTGGTATGGGTTATTGTCTATTACTTGTCTTAACAATGAAGATGGAAAACTAGGCTCTAAAACTATTTTATTTCTCTCTTGAGAATAAAGCTGAACAAGTTGCATATTAACAATGAGACTAAAAAGACCAATGCCATTTTTAAAAAGATTTAAATAAACAATCACTCACACAACCTAGGAGCGCGCAAGTAATTTATGGAATTTGAACTCTGATTTTAATTTTTCTTCCAAAAGAAGAGAATAGAATTTTTAAAGTGACCCTTTTTTAATAAAGGAGAATGAAAGACAGAAAATAGAGAATAACCATAAAAAATGCAGTGTCTCTAAACTAGGAATCACCATAATTAAGGAGCTAAACTTTGGATTTTCAGTAGACAAACAATTAAACTCCATGTACTCATGTACCATATGGAAATGAGAAAAACAAATAAAATCTGCACTGTACCAGACTGTCAAACACCAAATACCTCCAACCTTACAGCATCCTATAGCCTACAACAAAAATACCAAAGTTGGATAAGATAGTGGAGGCAATACCATCAAGCACCTCCAAAACTGAAGCCCTTGGAGATATCACAAGAGATTACCAGCTTTGTATGGAATGATGGAGATATTCATTAATAATGTTCACAAAAACATTAAATACCAAGTGCATGACACAAACAAAAAACTAACTCATATGGTCTGCGCTTCACCAGCACATTTGGAGAGCCTCCTTCCAACTGCATCCTGATGGGCAAGGTTTGGCTGCTAAGAGAGTGAGGAAGGAGGCTGCTTTAAAGGAGTTCCAGGAGGTTGCGGCCTTCATTGACTCAGAGCAATACCAGGGCATGCTGAATAAGATTCACCATCAAGAAACTCCTGACTGTACATGCCAGAATCTTTCTAAACATCTGTAGGTGTTGTGGTCATCTAGGGACTCCAGTGGTCCCTTGTTTTTCTTTTTTCTGTTTTGTCCTGTTTTTCAGAAGTTGCTCGATCAAGGGGAGAAGGGGTGATTAATGACACCCCGTTTTTGAGGCTTACGTGGTTCTGGGGGAGGGGAACTGTACATAGGTTCCCGCTCGAGGCCAAGCTTATAGCCTGCTTTTGTGTTGCTTTAAGGTAGTTTGGGTTCATGTGTTTGGTGAGGGGGGGCCTCCCCTCCCCCTACTACACTGTAAATCATCCTATGACCAGTTTCACTTTTCTGTAATATAATCCCAAACATTCTCTCAAAGAAAAAAACTAACTCATAAACCCAATACATTTATGCCAAAAATCAAATCCATGACTTATAAAAGATCTCATGCATAATTCACATTTCACAAGAAATCCCACATGCCCTCATGAAATGATCCATCAATAATTAAAATGCAACAATAACTTAGAATACACAACTTTATAATTGGGCTGATTCAACTAAGAAAAGAAAAACATAATTCAAGCTTGGGTTGATGTTCAGCCAACAGCCTCAAAAAAACCCCAGGTTAAAGCAACACCAACAATCAGCCACCATGCTCCCAAAAATCAGCCAAAATAGCCTTAAAAGACAACCCCAAGAGTAGCCAACAGCAGCTCCCCAACAATACAAGAGCATCCCTAAGAAGACAACCCAAAAATTGGGCCTCCCATCCTCCAAAAAACTTTTTTTTATTCATAGCATGATGCCTACTTGCCTTCGACAAGCAAGGTCATGACTGAGTAGACATGTAAGAGTAACAATTCCCCAGAGAGACACATACTCCTATTAAATGAGGTCAGTGTCCTTTGTCAATCATTAATATAAGGTAGGTAATATAAGTTAAAAATAGAAGTCATCGTCAGCATGTCCAAAATGCAACATCTGCAACATCAAACATACACCACCACCTCTGATTTACTTTTTCTTATTGACTTTTCTCTCTCTGTTTTTTTTTTCTTTTTTGAAAGGAATTTGGGTCATTATATTAATCGCAAAAGAATTTACAGAAAGCATGTACAATCACAAAATGAAGGGGGTATAAACGCCCTCCGTTCCCCTGACACAGCCAAGAAAACCCCAAAAAATATAGATTCATCCTGGAAGACCCAAAACTGGCATCCTGATCAAGAAAAAAAAAACAAAACCTAGCATCGCCTCACAAACCTCAAAATCAAAACAAAAGAAAAGCTAAGAGCCAAAAGAGACACCAACCCAAGCCCACAGCCTATATATGACAAAGGGAGGCCTATACAATGACAAATGGCCTTCTATTGACAGTGGATAGTGTCTAGAACAGCATGGTGCCTCTTAGTATCCACAAAAGTAGTATTTTGTTGGAAAACCTTAAAAGCTTCATCCTTGCTCACACACTCTTCAGCATCCCCTCGCCCATCCAGGTGAAGCTCTACCCCTCTACATCGAATGTAATGTCGCAACACCTGCCATGGCATGTTCCAGGCAATATTCATAACAACATAGGGGCATCTCCCCTCCCAAAGCCAGCCGCAAGCATTGTGCTCATGCGCCCAATATTGTTGTTGTCGGAGCTGAGCTACCTCCCACTCCTCCCATTCATGGCACTCCCATTCCTCCCTTGCCTGGGTCTCCTATTCCTGCACATCTTTCTAGAGCTACTCCCAAACACTTTGTTAGAGCTTTGCCCTTAGCTCATTCCTTGCTGCCGCCTCAACCAAGCTCCTCTGCCTCTTCTCCTCTTTGGCCCTCTCTATGTGGAAGAGCCAGTTCCAACTGCTCTTCCCAGGCCTGCCATTTACCCTCCCAAAGGGCCTGCTCCTCTGTGCGAGCCCAAGTTGTCACCACCTTAGCTACCCTAGCCAGCATAGCCTGTAAGTCCTAGGGGTGGACCCACCAAAAACCTCAAGCACAGAAACCCAAAGCATTCATTAATAACCAACTCCGGGGCCCCAACCCCAACCTCTAGATTGTTAGGCTCCCCAGTCAAGTCCACAACCGGCGGAGATCCACAATACCACATCCTCCAATAAATAGCACGAAACAAAATGTTCTTCTGCAATGATGGATCGCAAGGCCGAGCAATCCACCATAAAGCTAGAATAAGCCTCGAATGTTGTCCCTATTGCTGGCACTGCAGCATTGCTAGAAAGAAACACTAGAGGTTAATAGCATGTGCTAGCGGTAGACATTTTAAGAAACTGAAGCGCACACCTTGTAACTTTCATACGTTCCCACAATGCAATAAGTACCGGTCAACCAGCTCAACAGTGTCCTACCAAATCAACGGGAGCACCAATTTGGGGACCTACCCACTCCCTGTTTTGGGCACTAGCCCAAAAAAGAAAGCCTCATCATCTTGGAGGCCATGGCCAATGGGAAGAACTATTTCATCCCCCACCGGCACCCCCAAACCCTCTGCAAACACCGTCAAAACAACGCAATCCGCACACCCCGGAAACTCATATGGTCCCCTTGTCAGTTCATGCATAACAAACCGCAGACCATCCTCAAGATCTGGCTCTCCCTAGAGCAAGGGCAAGAGGTCAGCCCATCCCACCCGTGAAACCATATCACAAAGCACCAGATTCTCCCTAAAGCCAACGCACGACAACTCAAATGTGGGTGTGACCCCCATTGCCGAGGTTGCTTCACACCAAAGCCAAAAACCAACAGCAACAATCTGCACCAGTGGCGGTAGCGGTAGACAACAAAAAATCTAGTTGTTACTCGCTTTCGAAGCTAACCATAGCACGGCAACAACCCTGAAATCATCGTCAAACTGCAATAGAGGACGTATCTTAGCTACCCGCCAAATGCTGACGATGTATGGGCAGCAATAAATAAAATGCAATATAGTTTCATTGGCCACCATGCAAAGAGGACATGTGTCCTCAATGTTCATCCCCTACCATCGCAATACCGCTCGAACCGAAATGGTAAAGTGGTTCATCAACCAAATAAAGGCTTTTATTCTCTTAGGTAGTCTGTCCTTCCACACCCCCCGCCATCCCCCAACCGTCAAATACCTACTTTTAATGAGTTGATGCAACAACACCCCCATCAGATCAGACTCCAAAGACAATTAGGCATGCATGCAAAGGGCATGCCAACTATGAGAGCCCCCACATCTACCTCCCACCGTTTGTATTTGTCGTTCATACTTGTGATCCATTGAGTAGACCCATTATTCTGTTGCATTAGCCAGTTAATAAGGCCTTGGTATCCCATAGCAACAATGTCTTGATTCCAAGACCCCTAGTGGCCTTAGGCCTAGCCACTGTATCCCAGCTAACCAAATGTATACAATCTTCCCCTCTAGCCCCCAACCATGTAAAATTCCTTATTAACTAATCCACCATTTGGATAATATCCTTAGGGGGGAGGCCACTGAAGCAACGTAATGAGCCATAGTAGAAAGCACCAATGTAGCCAAAAGAGTCTTCCCAACCTGAGTCAAGAACCGAGCCGTCCAACGACCAATATGTTTTTGTAACCCCTAGAGGAGGGTAGCCCATGTGTGCCTCTAATGCCAATCATTAAAAAACAGCCCAAGGAAGGTGTCCCATTGGGTGTCCATTAAGACACCCATAGTTTGCACAATGAGCCCCATCACCTGAACATCTATGTTAAGCAAGTGCACAACGGAATTATCATGGATGATTTCTAACCAAATCTCCTCCGCCATTCTTTGCAATGCTCTTTTTACAATAGTTTCCTCGGAGATGGCGGCCGAAGAAAATAAAATTGTGTCATCGGCATAGTGTTCTACCAAACAATCAACTCCAGCAATTTGCAAACCCCTAACCCCTCCAGCTTGCAATAAGTTTATAAAGTGTCCATCCTGAGGATAAATAGATAAGGGGAAAGGGGATCCCCTTGTCTCAACCCCTAGCTAGGGGAGGAAAACCCCCAAAGCTTCCCCTCCAAGTCAAGGGAAAAAGCCCCCAACATCTAGATGTGCATACATAAGATAACAAATTTTGGGTGGAAACCCTTAAGCAACATGATTTCTTTGAGGGAGCGCCAACAAATGGTGTCATAACCTTTACTAATGTCCAAGTTTAAGGCACATACCATGGTAGGTGTCCACCCATAAAGAATGCAGCACCTCCTACACCAAGATAACCTAATCCTAAATAAACCTTCTCGTAATGAATCTCACCTACTGTGGCCCCACCAAGCATGGCATTAGGGGACCTAGTCAGGCAACTAGAAGCATAGTGAACAAACAAAGGGTATTACACACCCCAATGGGCCAAAACTAAGATGGATCCGTCGGGTTCATAGTTTTGGGAATGAGAACAAGCTAGGAGCAATTGATTTCCCTGTGAACTTCCTGCCAACTCATCATTGTGTTGAAGGCATCTAAGAGATTCTCCCCTAAAACATCAATGAAATCCTTAAAAAACTCCATAGGCCACCTATCAGGGCCAAGTGCCTTCCTGGCCTTCATTGAGGCAAGGGCCCCCTCAAGCTCCTCACAAGTAAATGGTCCCAATAATCGTCGATTGTCCTTAGCATCCAAAACCAATTCAATGTGAATTGAAAGAGGTAATGACTCCTTCCACTACCAGATGTTCAACGAGTACTCAAGCATGGCCTAGGCAATCTCCTAAGTATCAATGATGATTTTTTCTTGGAATGTCAAATCATGAATCTTTTTGAAGTGGTAGATAGACTTAGCTACCGCAAAAAAAAAAACATGTGTTTCTGTCTCCCTCCTTCAACCAACGAGCTCGACCACGTTGTCTCTAGTAACTTTCCTCTTTAACATCCAAGTTCTACAACTCTGCAAGCACCTTGTGTTCAACATCGTTCAGACACTAACCCAACTCCTAGTTTGTCTAAATCTCCATCAAACTCGGTAGCAATTTCTTCCTGTTGGTTTTGAAGGAAAACTTGTCTTCCGCCCTCAATGCCCTTATCATCCGTTTGAGCTGGTTTAATCCTAGCTTGAGAAACTCCGAGGGGTCAACCCATGACAAATAATTCCTCTAGACCCTTCCACCATCAAGCGCAGCCACAGTTTAGCGATCCAAAATTGTTCAAAATAGAATAGCAAAGACTTCCCAAAACCCATATCCCCCACCTTGCACAGAATCGACCAAGGGTCAAAAGCCAATCACGCCTTCCCATGAACATCTACCCC